>VXAX01002212.1:5731-15976 GCA_013399835.1 Leptocoma aspasia
AAACCAGTACCCAACCAGCCCAAAGCAGTGCACACCAGCCCAAACCAGTACCCAACTAGCCCAGAGCAGTGCACACCAGCCCAGAGCAGCGACCCACCGGCTGGTAGTTGATGGCGGGGCTCATCCCGGGCGTGGAGCTGCGGACCAGGCCGGGTTTCTGGGGCCCGCGCTGGCCCTGGAGCTGGGCGGGGCTGGGGGCGATGACACGCTGGGACATCAGCATGTGGGGCAGGGCTGAGCTGGCGGCCGAGCGGATCACGCTGTGGCCCTGCCGGGGAATCCACGTGCAATCAGGGAATCAGATCCCAGGAACCACGGGGGCAGCTCCAGGAGCAGCACAGGACAACCCCAACCATCCCTCCCCGCGCTCCCTCAGCAACAAAATCCTAAAAAATGAGCGAAACCTGGAGCATTGATTCCCTGAGCCACGGAATTCCTGTTTATCCAGAATCCCAGTTAACCACTAATGCCCCAAATCCCTCGCTTTTCCCCAAACTGTCCTGGATTTTACAGGAATTTTTCTTTTTCCCCAGGTGAAGCTGGCACATCCCTATTTCCCACGGGAGGCTGGAATTGCTCCACGGTCAAGGAGAGGGGCAGAAATCCATGGAGCAAACACTTCCAGTGGCTTTTCCTCTGGGAGCAGCAGGGAGGCTGCAGGCCTTGGAGAATTCCCAGCATCCTCATCCCACTCCAGCTGGGACACTGGACATTAACAGGATCATGGAATCACCCAGCTCCACAATGATCCCGGTGTCTGATTCCTGACAAACCCAAATCCAACCCCAAGCACCAGGAACTGAGGGAATTCCTCCACCTCTTGGAAAAAACCCCTCAACTCCTGTGTGCATCCAGCAAAACCAGCATTTTCCAGGAAAAACGGGAAATGCTCACCTGTAATGTCCTTAAATTCTGTGGTTCCACCCCCTGAGCTCCGGGCCGGGAGGGGATCTTGGACAGGCCCTGCTGTCCCACGTGGGCAGGGGACGGCTGCACGATGGACGCGGCGTTCTGGACAACGGGAGTCTGGAGGGGCAGGAAGGAGAGCTGGGATCAGCCCTTGGAGCAGGAATCCAGGGGCAGAGCCACGGGTTTGTCCTCCCAGGGAGGGATTTGGTGAGGGAATCCCACACGAGGCTGTGTGTCCACCCCTTCCCGTTATCCCTTCACCTTCTGCACCACGTTCTCCTTCTGGAGCTGGCTCTGCCGCAGCTTCTTCAGGAGCACCAGCCGGGCTTCCTCCAGCCTCAGCTCATCCCGGAGCTGCTTGATCAGCTGCTGCCTCTCCTCCAGGCTTTTCCCCTGGAAAACACCAGGCAGAACATCAGGAAGGGAGCAGGGGGAAGCTGAATCCAAGCGGGAATTTGAACCGCAGCTGCAAAAACCGGCGGGGGCTGCACCCGGAACTTGCTGAGAATGCCCCAAATCCTTCACCCCCTTCCCGAGACAGAATTCCTGTTCCCTCACCTTGAACATCTCCATGTTGGCTGCCTTGAGCCGCTCCTCCATGCGGGAGCTGGAGCGGGGGCTGGAGGCCTCGTTGTCCGACAGGACGATGATGTCCGGGGACGGGGTCAACCGGCCCCGGTCCTGGTCACTGCGGGGGGAAAGGAATCCCAGTGAGCCAGGAATGTGGGATCTGGGAGCCCCACTGAGCCAGGAATGTGGGATCTGGGAGCCCCACTGAGCCAGGAATGTGGGATCTGGGAGCCCCACTGAGCCAGGAATGTGGGATTTTGGGAGCAGGATCCCCCTCATTCCAGCACGGCTCCCATGGACACCAGGAGGGAAGGACTCCCTCAAAAGCATTCCCTCACCCCCCAGGTCCCTCTCCAGGGGTGCAAATCCCACCTGGGAATCAGGTGGGAATCAGGAGTGTATCCCAGTGCTGGGATGGGAGGGAATGGCAAGGATAACCCAGTCTGGAATTGCCTGTCCTCACTGTGGTGGAGAAGGGGCAGAGCCCCCTCCACTAATGGCACCACTCCAAGCCCATCCCAACCCAAATCTATTGGAAAAGCTCATTCCATAAAGGAAAACCTTCACAAATATCCAAGTGCACAAATATCCAGAACCTGCACGAATATCCAACTGATCCGTGACTGGGAATGGGAAACAAAAGGAGCAGCAGGGAAAAGAAATAAACCAAAAATCAGTGGTGGAATCCAGCAGGATCCAGGCGGGATCATCCTGAGCAAGGAGACTCCAAGAAAAGCCCTTTGCTATCCTGGATTTCATTCCTGCTGCTGGAGAGACTTGGAAAACTGTGGGATAATCCAGCGTGGAGCAGTGGGAATGCCAGGCTCAGAGGTAATTCCAGCTCCCTGGAAGGTCCTTGGAGTGAAGGGAGACCGTGGAATATCTCGTCCCAAACTTTGAGCTCTGAGCACCCAGGAGGGAGCCCAGAGCTGAATCCCAGCTCCCAGGCTTGGCTGCTGCAAAGGTGGGAGGATGCTCAGAGCTGGGACTGCCTTCATCTCCCAAACATTCCAGCTGTTTTTGTGGATATTCCGAAGCACCAGGGCACAGAGCTGCCTCTGCTCCAGCAGAGAAATTCCAGAGCATCCCAAGGAGAAGGAGCCAGTGGGAGCCCATCCAGGCAAAGCAAGCTGCATCCCAGGAGTTCCAAACTGGCACATCTGGAGCAATCCAGCACTGCATCCTGGGTTTTCCTGGATGAGGGCTGTCCTACAGGGGATAATTTTGCAGGAGCATCTGGATACATCCAGGCTGGATTACTGACATTCCCATCAGGGGAATAAGGCAGAGCCAGAGTCCAGTCCAAGAGGGAAAACGGAGCCATCCATGAGGAATCACTGATTGTCAGGTTTCCTTTGTCCAGGGAAGAGCAGAATTCCAACAGAATCGCTGGAGGAGGAGCCACGGTGAGGGAGGCAGGCAGAGGTGAGGAGACGTGGAGCACATTCCCAAGGAAAATCCAGGAAAATGAGACATTCCCAGTCTCGCTTCTCAACTTAGAGCAGAACATTCCCACCTCTTTCCAGGGCTGATTTCCTGCTCCAAGCTCCATCCGTGTCTGATGCTGGTGCCCCACTGGGTAACCTCATATTGCACAATATCCAAGGAATTCTGCTGAGGATGCAGCCCACGACTCTGCACTCGGAGCAGGACCCTTCAGGGACACCTCCCACTATCCCAGGCTGCTCCAAGCCTCATCCAGCCTGGTCTGGGACACTTCCAGGGACGAGAAATCCACAAATCCCTGGATAACCTGTGCCACCCTCACAGGGAACAACTCCTTCCTGCTTCCTCCCCAGTGTCCCACCTGCCCTCTGTCCATGGGAAGACATCCCCCCTCACCCCACCATTCCCACGTCGCCCCCCAGCTCTCAGCATCACCAGAAGGGGCTCTCCAGGACCTCCCAAATCCCATTTAGTTCCCAACCCGGCTCCTCCCACCCCAGCAGACCCCAGAATTCCCAGCACCCACCTCCTCCTGGCGCTCATATCCACGGGCTCGTCGTTGATGTTCTCCTTGCCCGGCCGGGCCGCGCTCCGCCCGTCCCCGTGGGGCCGCAGGCTCCCGTTGAGCTTCTCCTCGTAGCCCTTGATGCCATCTGGCTTCACCGGGAGCTCGTGGGGCACCTCCAGCCCCGCCAGGTCCTTGCGCTTGAGCAGCGCCAGCATCTTCAGCCTCTCCATGGCCTCGTGTCCCTCCATCTTCAGCCTCTTGGCCAGGACGTCCTCGCGCTCCTCCGCCGGCTCCAGGCTCCGCTTGAGCAGGTTCAGGCGCAGCGCGTCCTCCGTCATCCGGTCCATCCTGAGGGACAGGGACAGGGACACTGTCAGTGCCAAGGATCCCCCCAGGATCCCCCCCCGAGCTCAGCTTGGCTTCCTCTGAGAGCTCTGATCTCCTCACGGAGCTCCAACGCCTTGGAGAGCTCCAATCTCAGAGCTCCGACCTCTTGGAGGCTCCAATCTCACAGAGCTCCAACCTCTTGGAGAGCTCCAATCTCACAGAGCTCCAACCTCTTGGAGAACTCCAATCTCCTCACAGAGCTCTGACCTCTTGGAGAACTCCAATCTCACAGAGCTCCGACCTCTCGGAGGCTCCAATCTCCTCACAGAGCTCCAACCTCCCCAATCCCCACCCAGGTCAGGAGTTTCCCTCTCCAAAAGGCCCTGAAATCCCTGAGAATGGCAGCACAATCCCTCCTTCGGGATTAAACCCCACGGATGCGGCTCAGCAAGGAAGGGGAGCTGGGATGAACCCCCTCAGGAGCTCTGGAATGCCAGGAAATCCCCCACCGTGCGGTTTTCCAGGCAGGAATGCTCGGCAGCCCTGGCGATGGAGGCTTGGGCAGGTCCATCCCCTCCCTCCCACCTCTCTGGCTCCCCCACCTCAGCTCCAGGTGCAGGAATGCCCTCTGGAAAACAGGCAGGAGCCGCAGAGCCCATCCCAACCCCATCCCAAGCCTGGAGCCCATCCCAACCCCATCCCAATCCCGCTCCCAGGCTGATAAGGAACCAGCTCTGACAACAAAGAGCCACGGGAGCTCCACCTGCAAACAAGCTGGGCGAGGTCCTTCCCTGCAGAGCGGGGCCGGGGACCAGGACAAACACCTGGGGAATAGGTGGGAATTCCATGTGGCCGGCTCAGGAACGTTGGGAATTACTTGCTCCGCAGGGAACAGAAAGTGTCCCTGCTCAGAGCAGCTGGATCCCGGGCACCTGGAGCTGCTCCACACCTGCCTGGACCCAGCTCCGAGGCATTCCCGGGATAAACCTTCCCCGAGCCAAACTCCTGCCAGGAGAAGGCTCTGGCTCGGGTACAAATCCCTGGAATGACGCATCCCTACAGCCAGCACACGAGTTCAGCTCCCACTGGAGACACCAGCAGCAGGGAAGGGCGACAGGAAAACCGATGGAAATCCCAAATATGACCCGAAAAAAAGCCGGACGGAGCCTCCGAGGGAGCACCTCGGGCTCTTCCCTACCTGCTCATCCCGTCTCTCCGCACGTCTCCCAAATTTAGCCCAGCAAGTCGGGACAGGCTGCGGGAGCTGCTCCCGCCCCCGTCCCGCAGGAGTGACCCCGGGGGGATCAGGGATGTTCCAGACACCTCGGGAGCACTCGGAGCCGCGCCCAGCGCTGTGGCTGGAGCCGCTGGGAACGCGCCAGGATCCCGGGAGCGCAGCCAGGAACGGGCTCACGGCTGCTCCCGGGAAGGAGAGAGGAGGAGGAGGAGAAGGAGGGAGAGGTTCACAGCACCAACATCCCACAGGATAATCCCTGCTGGGAATAACGAGCTCCTCACGGATACCTGAACTGAGCATGGAGCCAGCACAGCCGGGATGCAGCAGGGAGATCCAGGATCAACTTCCTGCTCGGCCTCTCCAGGGGGCTGGAAGGATCTCGCAGGAATTCCAGAGACCCCCCCCAGTCCCTCACCCACACATCACCAAGGTGGTCTCCCAAGGGCTCCCAACGCCCTCCCCTCTGGCATTCCAAACAAATCCAAAGTGCCGTTACCAGGAATGGGGCCCACCACTATTTAATCCACTCCAGAGCTTTTCCAGGCTCAGCCAGATCCAATAAAAATTAAATTAGGCTTCGGATTCGGTATTGAATGGGGCCCTTTGGCTGGAGGGGGAAGAGGAGGATCCACTGGGAATTCTCAGAGCACTGCAAAAGCCAGGGGAGAGCTCCTGATTCCATGCAGAAATCCGCAGCAAAGAGCAGGAATGATTCCAAACCCAGGGTATCCAGCAGGTCTGGAGGTTGGACAGGCTCCGTGCCGGCCCCGCTCCGGTCTCGGCACATCCCAAACCGGATCATCCGGCCCCGCCGCCCTCCGGCACAGCCCCTGGGATCCCAGGGAACAGCCTCGGCCTCTCCCTTCAGCTTCATCTAAAAAAATCCTCCTCGCTGGAACCAAATTCCCAAATGCTGGCAAAACTCATGGAAAACAGGAGCTAAATCCATGGTGTGCCTCCGACTGGGATTATCCCCGGGAGCACCTTCCACCCTGAGTGCCTGGAAACAGGAACCTGGAGCCAGGGGAGAGCCAATATTCCAGAGGCTGCCGGAGTGGGATGAGCAGGGTCGGCTGGACCGGCCTGGCTGACCTTGGAATGCTTTCCAGGAATCCCAGAGTGGCCTCGCTCCGTCCTGACGTGATTCCCAATTCTCCATGGGGACGCTGCTCCCATCCCTGCTCCGGCTCCACGCGCTCCTCGGCACGTTCCGCTGGCTCCGGGCGCTTTTCCTGCTCCAAAGGGCCTGGCAGGACGGGTTTGGCGTTTGCAGACAAACAAAGCAGCACCCCGTTTTCCATGGATATTGGATGCGGCGCCCACAGGGAAAAAAAAAAATCCAACAACAACAAAAAAATACCTCAGCGGGAGGATTTGAAAGGCTGGAACGAGCGAGCTGGGCCAAAAGAAGGAATATTCCAGGGAGAAGTGGGAATATCCAGGGAGAGATGCAGCCAGGAGGGAAAATATCCTGGGATTTACCCGATGGAATCCAGAACCAAGACTTGGCAGCACCAGGAGTTAATTCCAGCCGGAGTTTATCCAGGGAGGTCCCAGCCCCTTCCGTTGGGTCAACCCCCACGTTGGTCTTCCAGCCTCAATTCCCGGCCTCAGAGCCTTCGGAGCTCGTGGAGGGGTTGTAATTCCTGGTTCACCACCAGGAATGATCCCTGATCCGCCAGGAAAAATCCTTGATCCACCAGGAGTGATCCCTGATCCACCACGAGGCATCCACGTGCTCCCAGTGCCGCGAGGTCTCCCCAGCACCCTCCAGTTTCCCAACCCCGCTCCAGCGGCGCCGGAGGAGCAGAGGTGGATCCCTGGGATCCAAGGAAGTGAGGATGGGAAATGAGGGATAAACCTGTCCAGTGCCTGCTCCGCTCCTCGGGAAGCCTCTGGTATTCCCAGGAAGAGGCACCTGCAGCAGCCTCAGGGGACCCAGAGCATCCCCCAATCTCCATTTGGGGCCGGAATGCCAGAATTAATCCCAGGAGAGACCCAGCATCCAAACCCAACGCGACCCGTAACGCCCCACGGGAGCATCCACCCCAGGACATCACTTGGATATGACATTTATAGAACAAAACCCCTTCAAATCCGATTAAAGTCCCGTTTTCCTGGGATCAGGGAGCAGGAATCAGTGAGATCCAACTCCTCCAGCTCACCTGGGCACGCTCCGCTGCCCAAACCCCCCCCAAATCCCAGGATCCCGTGGGAAATCCACAGGGTTGGCTCCTGATCCGGAGCCATCCGGACAAAATCCTGCTCCAGGGGCTTCCCGGAGCCCGGCACGAGGCGGCTCCAATTCCATCTGGGCTCGGCACATCCCGACGTCGGCGTCGTAAAACGCGCTCCGGCACGGAACACAAAATGGCTGGCTCCCAGGGCGAGCATTCCCAAGGAACGCCAGGAAAAAGGATAATCACCTAAAAAGGTAATTAGGATTTAACGGCTCGGCGGCCGGGAGCGGGATGCGGAGCGGGATCCGGGAACGCCGCTGGAAAGGGGAAAAACGCTGCACGGCTGAACAAAAACCTCTGCTGCTCCCAATCCTGCTGCTCCAGGGATGTGTCCAGGAATCCAGGGGAATGCCCGTGCAGGAATTCTGAGGCAGGTAAGGGAGGCTGAGGGTGGCTCGTGGAGATTTGCTCCGGAGCAGGATGAGCACCCAAAAAGCCTAAAAACGACCCCGGAGCTATCCTGGAACCCACAGGGACACGGCTGCTCCCGAGAGGGAAAGGGAATGGGAATACGACGAAAGATTTGGGAAGATAAACGCAAGGGTTGGGATGGGAGTGGGCAGAGANCCCAGAGCCTGGATCTCCCAGATTCCAGATCACCACCACCAGCTCGGGATGTCCTCAGATTCTGCAGCTCCGGGTCAAGTACAAAACTAACAACGGGAAGCAGGAAAAGCTGGAAAGGAGGAAAATCCTCGCTCCCAAAAAGTGCTTCCCTTCCCTCCTAAGTTTGTGCTCTTGTCCAACTCCATTTCTCGGGAGCAGGGAATGCCGGTGCCATGTCCGGCACCACGGGCCTCACACCTCATCCCACCCCAGGATTTTTGGGATGTGGGAGGAGAGCGGGAATTCCAGAAGCTGCTTTATGCCCTGAAATGGGGTGGGGGGGGGAAAAGACCCAAAAACTCCACAAAGTCTGAAAGAGAGATTAAAAATTCCAGGAGATCCAGCTGGGACGGCCCGTTTTGGGGACAGCCAGCTGCGAAAACGCTCCGGGAGAAGAAAATCCAACAAAAAATGATGGGATGGAGTGTGGGGGGCAGGGAGCGCCCGGCCCCGGCCCCCTCCCCATCCGGGATGACGCAGACTTCCCAGGCTTCCTTATATAACGCTTCCCGATTTCCTCGACTGCGGGCGCTGCCTTTGTGCGGCTCCGGCGGGCCATCGATCACCAGCTAACAACCCAATTGATAATTAAATCAATCACCACCGGGAAAGGGGAGGGGTGACATCGATCCAAGGCATGGTTATTCCCGGCGTTTTTTTGTCACGGCGCCGGGGGANAAAAAATACCTCAGCGGGAGGATTTGAAAGGCTGGAACGAGCGAGCTGGGCCAAAAGAAGGAATATTCCAGGGAGAAGTGGGAATATCCAGGGAGAGATGCAGCCAGGAGGGAAAATATCCTGGGATTTACCCGATGGAATCCAGAACCAAGACTTGGCAGCACCAGGAGTTAATTCCAGCCGGAGTTTATCCAGGGAGGTCCCAGCCCCTTCCGTTGGGTCAACCCCCACGTTGGTCTTCCAGCCTCAATTCCCGGCCTCAGAGCCTTCGGAGCTCGTGGAGGGGTTGTAATTCCTGGTTCACCACCAGGAATGATCCCTGATCCGCCAGGAAAAATCCTTGATCCACCAGGAGTGATCCCTGATCCACCACGAGGCATCCACGTGCTCCCAGTGCCGCGAGGTCTCCCCAGCACCCTCCAGTTTCCCAACCCCGCTCCAGCGGCGCCGGAGGAGCAGAGGTGGATCCCTGGGATCCAAGGAAGTGAGGATGGGAAATGAGGGATAAACCTGTCCAGTGCCTGCTCCGCTCCTCGGGAAGCCTCTGGTATTCCCAGGAAGAGGCACCTGCAGCAGCCTCAGGGGACCCAGAGCATCCCCCAATCTCCATTTGGGGCCGGAATGCCAGAATTAATCCCAGGAGAGACCCAGCATCCAAACCCAACGCGACCCGTAACGCCCCACGGGAGCATCCACCCCAGGACATCACTTGGATATGACATTTATAGAACAAAACCCCTTCAAATCCGATTAAAGTCCCGTTTTCCTGGGATCAGGGAGCAGGAATCAGTGAGATCCAACTCCTCCAGCTCACCTGGGCACGCTCCGCTGCCCAAACCCCCCCCAAATCCCAGGATCCCGTGGGAAATCCACAGGGTTGGCTCCTGATCCGGAGCCATCCGGACAAAATCCTGCTCCAGGGGCTTCCCGGAGCCCGGCACGAGGCGGCTCCAATTCCATCTGGGCTCGGCACATCCCGACGTCGGCGTCGTAAAACGCGCTCCGGCACGGAACACAAAATGGCTGGCTCCCAGGGCGAGCATTCCCAAGGAACGCCAGGAAAAAGGATAATCACCTAAAAAGGTAATTAGGATTTAACGGCTCGGCGGCCGGGAGCGGGATGCGGAGCGGGATCCGGGAACGCCGCTGGAAAGGGGAAAAACGCTGCACGGCTGAACAAAAACCTCTGCTGCTCCCAATCCTGCTGCTCCAGGGATGTGTCCAGGAATCCAGGGGAATGCCCGTGCAGGAATTCTGAGGCAGGTAAGGGAGGCTGAGGGTGGCTCGTGGAGATTTGCTCCGGAGCAGGATGAGCACCCAAAAAGCCTAAAAACGACCCCGGAGCTATCCTGGAACCCACAGGGACACGGCTGCTCCCGAGAGGGAAAGGGAATGGGAATACGACGAAAGATTTGGGAAGATAAACGCAAGGGTTGGGATGGGAGTGGGCAGAGAGATGTGGCAGAGTGGAATTCCTATGAGCAAACTGCTCCAGTTCTGCTGTTCCCATTCCTGGATCCCTGCTCCGACACACTGGTCCCAGAGCCTGGATCTCCCTGATTCCAGATCTCCCAGAGCCTGGATCTCCCTGATTCCAGAACTCCCAGAGCCTGGATCTCCCCAATTCCAGATCTCCCAGAGCCTGGATCCACCCAATTCCAGATCTCCCAGAGCCTGGATCTCCCTGATTCCAGATCTCCCAGAGCCTGGATCTCCCTGATTCC
>VXAX01002213.1:1826-29326 GCA_013399835.1 Leptocoma aspasia
TTTTTTTTTTTTTTTTTTTTGGCAAGGGAGACTTTTGGAGTAGCAGTTACAAAGGACAGTTTCTGATTTCGGAGAGCCTAAGTCTGTTTAGGGAAAAGGGGCATAAGCTCCTCAGATATTTAGGCACTTTTAAAGACATTTACCCTAAATCCTTACACTCATAGGCACTCACTTTTGAAGGCTAAAGTGGCGGTGTGTTTTTAAAGCAATTTAGTTAAACCAGTGCAAAACTCTTTGTGGACATCATAAATCAATTTAAACCTGGCTTATACCGATTTAGCTTAGTTTAGCTACTAAGTGTCTTAAGCTAAATTGATAAGCCATTTTTAAACCCATTTAAGAATGTCTACACAGGGCTTTGTGCCAGTGAACTTAAATCAATTGAAAACCAATTTTAGCCGGTGCCATTTTGAGTGTGGACAAGATTAGGCATCTTGAATGGGAATGTGTGCTGATCCCATGTTTTCCTTATAACACCTCTGATTCCCAGCACACGGGGCTGGGGCTGTGAGTGGCGCGACCAATTTTGTGCTATGACAGTTGTGTGTGGTTTTGGCCACGCTGTAATGGTGGCATTGATCTGCTTGGTGGCCACAATTAAAGGTTTTGCCTTTCTGCTTGGCAAAATGTTCACTGCAGCCTCTCCCTTGTTGGGTTTTGGCTCTACAGGAGGACGCAGAGGGGTCAGTGCTGTGCTGTAAGGCCATCCCAAGGGTCTCCTGACAGATGGGTTTGCTGCTTGCCAGGGCTCTGTGGTGCTCCCCATGGGCAGAATTGCCTGCACAAGGGGTTTGGTGGGCAGACAGGAGCAGGTATTTTATTTGGAGTGGTAAAAGTGAGGATCTTGCCTCACAAACGCCACCCTGGTGTGGAGGATCAAGAGTAGAAGACACCCCCATGTACGGGTCAGCTCAGAGACAGAAATAAGAGGGTGCTGGGGTCAGCCTGACCTGGCTGCTGCAGGTCTCCTCTGGTCTGGAGTATTCAAAATGAGGAGAAAAAGGGTCTTTCTGTTCTCCTGTGAGCAGAACTGCTTGGGGATGCTTTCCCTAAGTTGGTACCAAAAACCCACGGATGTGGAGCACAAGAGCTGTCTTAGTATCACAAGAGCTGGGTCATAGAATCACAAAATCCCAGAATGGTTTGGGTTGAAGGGACCTTAAAGCCCATCCAGTTCCAAGCCCTCACCATGGGCAGGGACACCTTCTACTACCCCAGGCTGCTCCAAGCCCCATCCAACCTGGCCTTGGACACTTCCAGGGATGGGGCAGCCACAGCTTCTGTGGGCACCCTGTGCTGGTGCAACCACGATCCTGCTGACATCTCACATGTGTGAGGTGCTCAGATGGCTGCAGACACCCATGGGAAAGGTGTGGCAGACCTCTGACACCACTCTCTCCATCTTTGTGTCCTGTATGGATCAGACAGGGTGCACCACACGAAGGGCAAGAGGCAGATTCAGGAAGAAATGAACACAGATTTTAAGCTGGTATGTGAGCTGAAGTACGGTGCCATGACTCCAGTACTCAAATTTGAGCTTGCCCCTAGATACCTCCCTGAGCTGAATCCAGCTGGACTTCTACTCTTAAAAATGAGCACTGTGTGTTCAGGCAGGGGAGGTGTCAATAAAAAACACGGTTGTTATCAGCCTTGTGCCTGAAGCCCTCTGGTTCAGCTCCTCTGGGGGTGGAAATTCAGCACAACTGAGGATGCTGAGGCTCAGGTGGCTTTGGGCAGTGTGGCTGTGGCCATGGGGACATTGTGTGAAAGGTTGTGCAGTGTGAGCAGGCGTGCCTGTCCCATACATCTCTGACTCCATGTTGCTTTCAGGTGCTAAAAAAGGATTTCTAAATAAGACCTGATCAAAGACTGGGGTGATTTTGTGCCTGTCACCAAATAGATTTTTTTTTTTAATTTTTTTTAATTTCTAATGAACCAACCAATTTAAGAAAAATCCTGCAAATTCTGACCAAATTCCAATCAGATTTAAACTCATGAAAAGAATTACTGCTTGTCCTGCACTGGCCTGTTTTGTTCACTGCAGGTGGTGCTTTCGTGTCGTAAACAGGGTCTGTCACGTTGTCATCATGTGTTCAGTTTCTGTGTAGGTACAAACGAGCTGTTTGCCCAAATGAAGGTGAATAGAGACATTTCCTTTCATTAAAAAAAAAAAATCTGACATGACGGATAAAATTGATGTGATATCCTGCAATGTTTAACTTTTTTATCTTTCTATCAGAGGCAATTATATTCCTTCCCTCCTCTTAGCCTCGGCATGACACTACGGCTGTGCCACTGTCCAAGCACACATGGTGGAGAGGAGCTGCAAGTCTCCCTTGTAATCTAACCACACACAAATTTCCAAGTGTTTTTCCGTGCCATTAATCTTAATATTGAGTGCCCTAATCTGTTTATAGCGCACAATACACGCTACCCCCTGATAAAAATCTTTTATACATGTCTGGGCAAACAGCATGAATAAATAATGGCCAATTTCCATACTGCCAAGCGAAAAGCTACTGTAAATTTATTTTTATTTCCAGCCTCACTGCATCCCTCATCGGGTGGAGTCTCCTCGCCCTGGAGTGAAAGGGATCAAAGATAACATTCTTCTCTGTCTGGGTGTACTTTGTGGACCTGCCTCCCAACCAAGGGATGAAAGGAACTTGCTAAACTGTTGCCATTTTGCAACATCTGCTATAATTCCCCTAAATCCAGATTTGTCTGACACAGAGAGCTCCTGTTCTTACATCATTGCCATGTGACAGTATAACACCAGTCACATCAAGCTTGAGGATTCCAGCTCTGGGCGATGATAATATGAAGAAAACCTTTTTTGCCTAGGGCAAAACACTTGTAGCAAAGTATTATTCATCTGGCCAATTTAAATCTTCTCTCAAAAAGGTACCCAGAAACATATGCAGCGTGCCTTTGTAAAAGGCTTGAGCTGCTCATAGGCAAATGACCTGAACCAAGAGTACAAAACCCAATGTCCTAATTAATTACTGCTAAGCAGCTCTGATACACAGAAAAGAAATGCTGGTACTAATCCTTAACCCTGTCCTACATTCTTAAAATAGCCAAAATATTGCTGACAGCTAGGAAAACAAAATTGCCTCTGATTTAAAGGTTTGGGGACCCCGGCTTAAAAAGAAGATCAGAATAAAATATTTCAAAAGAGTGATTTTGGAAAAGTCCTGTTGCAGCACATAGCCTGGCTCTGAGATGGTGTGGTCCCCTGTTTTGGGAGGGAAACAGTGCCAGGAAAGCAAAGCCCAGCTAAAGCTTCTCTGGGTCTGTGTCTCCCCCCTTTGCTCTGCCCTGTGAGGTTCAGCTCCACAAGGTTGCGTTGTTTCTCCCAACGAGCACGCTTTGGCTGAACCCCACCCTCAACTTCTAACGGGGCAAAATAACATTAAAGTACGTAAAAACGATGCTATTAGCACCCCACTTGCTGAAGCAGACCCTTGGAGCACTTTTTGGGACTTAATCCTTCAGTTTGAAGGCAATGATGTTGAAAACGAGATTCAGTGTTCACTAATGACAGCCACGATTTCTTTTTGGGTATCACAGCTTCCTCTAGCAATGGGAAAATCCACATTTTGATAGATTTGGTAATTAAGTGTCTTCTGATGAAGCTGTTCAGTGCTGGGCAGAAAAGTGGACTTCTTCTGGCTTGGGGGACAGGCAGGAAGGAGTCCATTTTAGGAACTAAACAGAACACCAGCTGAAGGGTTGTTGGCACCCAGGGATGGAAGCCCATGAATAAAGTCTGCACCTTCCATGGCATCAGGGTATAAATTTCCCATTAAAAGAAAGGAAAATCTCTTTCTTAGGTGCATCCCCACTCCCTGTGTGTCCAATCCTGTGAACTGGGCTGTGATCCCGTGGGTCATATGTGAAGTGACTTGGTTACTTCACATGAATCCCCCGGCGAGCAGGAATTGGGCTCTGAATTTTTTCTCTGACAACCAGGCCAGGCCAGGAGACTCCAGTGGATTTACCGACTGGGGGGAAGCCCAAGCCATTTGCCCACGAGTGTTTTCCTCCTGCCCATGCCCTCTCCCTGCAGGCTGTGGCTGTCACAAAAGCCCTGGCTAAAGCTCCTCGTTCCTTGTCAGTAAGGTGGTGTCATCACTGCTTTCTCACTTTGCTATTGTGAACTTAATGTCTGAGTGATGTCCTCAGCTTAGTGATGACACTGGGTGAGTAAATGCTCATTCAGAGACCTGCAGCAAGTGCCTGTGGACTCTCTGAAATCCAGGGTGCCCTGGAGAAGAGAATGTTCCAGGAAGACTTTAGAGCCTTTTCCAGTGCCTAGAGGGGCTCCAAGAGAGCTGGAGAGGGACTTTGGATGAGGCCAAGGAGTGACAGGACATGGGGGAATGGCTTTAACTGCAGGGCAGGGTTAGATGGGATATTAGGCAGGAATTCTTTCCTGTGAGGGTGCTGAGGCCCTGGAAATATTGCTCAGTGGCTGCTCCAACCCTGGAAGTGTCCAAGGCCAGGTTGGACAGGGCTTGGAGCAACCTGGGATAGTGGAGGGTGTCCCTGCCCGTGGCAGGGGGTGCAACAAGATGGTGTTTAAGTTCCCTTTCTATCCAAACCATTCTGGGATTCTGTGAAACCTCTCCACACAGGCATTAAATACGTAGGTGGCTTTGATGACCTGAGTGTGTAGGATGGACAGGGCTCTGCAGATACCTTCCCATGGCTCTGCAGGTCACTGGGACTTCCAACACCCCTGTCCTGCAAGACTGGCTCAGACTGGAGCCTGCATTCAACAGCTCGTTAAAGAGGATATTTTTATTTTCAGAGTGGTTGCATATCAAGAAAATTATCAAGGAAAGTGCTTGTTTCTATAACCTGGATAATTACATAGCATCAGGATTTCTCTGCTCATTATTAGTACAATTTTAAAATTATTTGCAAGAAAATGAAAGTGGTGTCTGCAGTCGTGCTCATTTCCTAGACAAACATTCTTGTTAAATCCACATCCCCCATTTTAACTTCTCTTTTTCTTTTTTTTTTCTTTTCTTTAAGCACTCTTGCGATCTTCCTAAATTTGGCTGTGCCACCATTTCATTTTGCTAATACCCCTTGAAACTGTTAACACTTTTTCCTGAATACTTTCCTAGTGGATACGAAGCAAAAAGGAAGAAAGGCTACTGTCAAATTGATTAAGTGAAAGCTCATTAGAGAAAGTAACAAGAGGTAAAATCTGCATATGCATTGCAGAAATGTGTCTGATCTTGCTAAGTTGTGAAAAGACAAAATAAGCTCAAACCTCCTTGTGCTGTAAGTAGTTCTGGGGAGATGGGGGCTGGGGATGGGAAGGGCTCCCAAATGTGTGTTGCATTAAGGATTCCTCCTTAGAAAGAGGCTGTGGAGCAGCCCCTGCTAACACCACTTCACTGAAGGGTTTGCCAGTGTTTTAAGGACCAGCCCTGATTTACAGGGGGCTGTGCCTGTGCCGTAAAAATTCTCAGTTCCTTGAGCCCTGACAAACAAGACCCCAACACAAAACCCCTGAACAGCAATCCATCAAAACCGCTTGAACGGTGGTTCCTTAAAAATAAAACACAATATAAAGTCAGCAGTAATTACTGTGTGTGTTCTCAGAGCTCAAAACTCAAAACCACCTTTCTACGTGCTTTTTTTTTTTCCCCCAAGTGTGGTTAGGTAATTTTTCTTTGGCTTGAAATAGGGAAGATCTCCCTTTAGCTCTAACAGGCTAACTGGTTGAATTATTGATGTCTGAAAATGAGGCCTATCAGCTCATCCTGGGGAGACTTGGAGGTCCAGGCATGAGCTGGACACATCCTCTGCTGGGAGCACCTTGGATGGGATCCAAGTTTGTGAGTGTTTTTCTGGGTGTTTCATCATGATGGTTCATCACATCCACTCTGGGGCCAGGATGCTGCAGGGTCTGCAGATGAATTCCATCTTTCCCCCATGGGTTGTCCCCCCATAACCAGGGATGTCTGGTTGCCCATGGGGATGCTTCACTCTGGTGCATAATTTTGGGGCATCTTTGTCAGCTTAGCTAAGCCCTTGTCAGAGGCTCAGACTGAGCACTGTGTGATGGCTGCAGATTAAATTGACTTTGATTTCTGAAAATATAGATCAAAATTCTAATGTGATTTTAAATATGGACTGCACATCTTTTACAGAGTTTTATGTAAGAGGCAGAAGGAGCCAGCACCTAACCCTTGCTGCCTGTAAAAACGCATTATTAATACCTTAAATAACTTTTCTCTTACACACACAATCTGGAAGACCTCGCTTCTTCTACCTTTAAAAAAAAAATCCCAATTAAAAGAGGCCAAAGAAGAGGAATACCGAAGTACCAAGCTCAAATAATGTGGTAACTTTGAACTTAATCCATAAAAGACAGATATTTTACGGTTCAGGCTAAAACTCAAGGCTGACATCTAACCTGACACAAATATGCTGTTGCATGTGAGAGCCCTTGTTAAAAAAAAAAACAAAAATTGCTGGGAATCTGCAGGCATAAGCCTGACAGTGCTAATTTAAATAGGAAAATGTGTCTGTTTGGGAGGTAGACCACACATCTGAAAGTTATGAAAGCAAATGCCAATAATAACCATCTAAGGCAGAGCACGTTCCTTGGAATGTGGAAATTACTGTATTACAACAAAGCTGTTGTTTCCACCAGGGTGTTTTGTAGCCTGGCTCATAATATTATGTATTTCGGCAGATCCTGGTAATTACAAATTTAAGTCTTAAATCCTCAGCTTTTCTTTATGTTCTCAAAGTACCCCTATAGGTATCCTCACTCCAAGCTTAAATCAGACCCAAAATACAAGGTGAAATGGGGCTGGTTGAATTCCTGCACTTTATAATGATATTTATTAAGCCAGTTTTGAAGGGAAATGTTGAGCCGAGCGTTGTATTTAAATCCAATGGTACTCCAAAGCGCTCTGGAATTGTTTAATTAAAACCAAGGTGCACATTAATAAGAAAGGATATCATTTTGTCATTTATATATAATTTCTTGATTTTGTCAGGGGAATAAAAAATGAAGAAAGCCCCCCAAAATATAAAGAGAAGGAAGGACCAGTAAGCCTGATAATAGCCCTCCATGGAGAAGAAATAAGTATACAACAGAAGAAAAGCACAGTGAGGAACATAATGTTAGTAAAACACTCTTAATGCTACACAAGCTGTAGAAAATGCTACTTTACATTTGGGCTGCAGCATCGTTAACTGTGGGCAATTGAGTAAAGAGTGCACCTTTTAAACTAATTCCTTGTGCTGGAGACACAGCCACATCCAGGAGCCTACCTCATTAATATGCTATAGTGGTCAAATAGGAGATTAATAACAAAGTCACCTGCTAAACCTACAAGGAACCTGTTGATTAACAATAAGCTCCAAAAATAAGATACCAGCCTGCAAAGCAAAATCGAGTCCAAGGGCAACAAGTGCTTCTGTAATTTATTCCTTCTTTACACAAGGGCATAAAGCTCCCTTTATAACCGTGTTTTCAAGGCCCTGCTGTGAGCTGTAGGTGTGAGCTTTTCAGCTGATTTATTAATTTTAGTTTCAATCAAAGTGTCACCTGCAGACACAAAAATGTCGGCCTCACCACAGAAAATACAGGAAAAAAAAAAAGGGGGGGAAGGAAACAGAGACAGAGGAGAGAAAGAGAAAGACCAAAGGTTTTATTGTGAGAAACTCTGCCAGCAATTTTTAATATATTTTTTTCTCTTTTGGTCACGTGAACACGGGACGGCCTATTCTCCACGTAGCCCAAATAATTCCCAGCCACATAATTAAAAAAAAAAAAAAAAATCCGAAATTAAACATTTTTGTCATACTTGGAAAGTCAGCCTCAGACCCGGGCAATGGCGCTAACCCGGCGGCTGCCAAAACAATCAGCCCCTGTTGTCAGTAGGGGGACATTCTCCACAACCAACCGCCTGAACAACAAGTCCACTGAGCAAAATGTGCAAAAAATTCTCAATTAGTTGTCTTTATTTAGTGAACACTATGGGGTCCTCAACGGCGCTATAGAATTATGGCAGGAAAGCTGAGCTCTTCAGTGGCTTATTAGCATTCTCCGAGGGTTGGAGTGCTGCTGGTTGCAGACTGGTGCCTCCAGGAGCTGGTGGTGGGACCCCGGCACTCCTTGGGTTTTGTCCTTTTGTCCTTCCCAGCCAGCAGGAAGTACGGCCTCATGTCCAGGGTATTCTGGGATATCTTCATCTCATTCACCGCCCGTCGGACCGGCAGCGCCCGTGCCTTTGTCAGTGGCCATGAGCATCCTCCCCGTCTGGGAAGCAAAACCTCTGGGTTTGCCACTTAAAAAAGCGACCAACCCACGTGCAGAAAGTGGCTTTGCTCCCTCCTCCCTCCTCTCCCCAGCAGCTTTCCCAAATGAACATCCCCCATCAATGGGCCGGAGCTGAAGGAGCTGAATGTTATGGTGCCGTCCTCTTAAATTACCTCAGATGTTATCGACACCCCGCTTCCATGTTGGAGAAAAAGAAGGCAAATAGGGGTAAATGGAAGCAGCTCCTTGTCCAATTCTTATCTTAATTTAAATGTAAAGTGAATGCCTTTTTTTTTTATTTTTTAATGAAAGAGATGGGGAGCAAAAAAAGTTGAGTAGCAAGTGCTAGAAATGTCTTTTCTGAGAAAGAGGGTATTTGCTGCTTTAGGGAAAACACTATCATTGACTAAATTAACAAGTTGTCTTATCAACTGCCATAAGCCTTGAAGTCTAATTAATTTAGTACTGATCAATAGCCTTGAATGAAGCATTGATTTCTGCAGCTTTCTGGGGCTGCAGCAGAAACACATTCCCTGCTCCTTGCACGCTCCTCTTGTAGGAGCCTAGCACGTGCAGTAGTAACATTTATATCCCTCTCTTCAATGTCCAACAAGCATTTTATGTATTAATTTCCATGAGAGGCTTGATTCTAAAAAATATTTTAAAGAAAGAAAGTGACACAACAAAGGGGTCCTGGGAAATCTCTCTTTTTGGAGTTATACTCTGCTATAAGAATCTCTACCTGAGATGAAAAGGATTCAGTAGTAGATCAGGAAATGGTGGAAAGCTTGGCAGAACTTAGAGGTATCTCTGGGGTTTTCCTCATTGATGTCCACCAAAGTGTTGACTTCCTGGACATATAAATGGACTGAGCAGGAGGATCTGCTCTGTTTTCAAGGCAGAGACCCCTGAATAGAGCATTAAAAACATTACAAAATCAACCCTCCACAGTCATTAGAAAAAAAGCAAAGTCACTAAACACCAACAGATGGACCTGAAATTAATGTTGCTCAGCTGATGTGGGAATATTCGAGCTGCCATCCAGAGATGTGCCATGGGAGCCCATGGAAAACACTTCCATGGGGGCAGGGAAGATGTAGAGGACAGTGGCTTGAATTTCTTGGGAGGGACAAGGAGGCACTAAAGGAGTGCATGGTGTTGGTGAAAAGGCTCTCAAGAGCCCCATCACGGTGGAGTCAGGCCCAAAGTGCTGCTGTGCCCACACTGTGACAGGATGTGCAAACCCACGACTCCCGCAGGTGCGGGAGGCACCATCAGCTGCGGCTCTTTTGTGCCATCCTTGCCCCGGGTGGATGTGGGCTGGTCTTCCCCAGGGAAAGGGGCTCATTATTTGTGGCTGCAAGCCCGGGGGAGAGTTTCCCATCTGGCAGGATGGGGTTAAATTCTGCCCTGGGCTACATCCCCACATCACCTGCTGTGGATGGTGCCCGGAGCCAGAGCATGGGGCTTCCTTGCTTTGTCAGAATCACTCATGGCCAAATCCATCTGGATAAAATGAAGGAAAAAGATGAATTCAGAAGGTGGGAAGCATTTTGGCAGCACCAGCAGCTCTGCTGGGATGTAAGAGAGGTCAGAGTCAGGCCCTAAATGCTTACAAATTAGCTTAAATTCCAAACCTGTGCTAGCAGCAGTCAAGCTTTGTGACAGGTCTCCTCCAAACCCTTCACTTCCACCACCCTGCCTGGCTGAGGCACATCATTCATTTTATTTCTTTACTCCACATGTTCTCCTAGGGAAAAAACCACGCAAACCCGAATCCTGTGGAAAAAGAAAAAATAAAAAGAAAAAAAAAAAAGAAATTACAATAGTAAAAATTTGATACCACAGGAGAATTACATTTAACCTTTACAAAATTTGGCCCTTTTAACTCCAGGCTAAAAAAAGAAACCAAAAAGCCCCACCACAAAAGTCCCTCTCCTAGTCTGTTTGGGGCCTCCATGAGTTTCCATAGCACTTTACAAAAGATCTTTATTGAAGAAAAGATTGGACAAACTTTCCTTATATGTGTGGCCCTAGTCATTAATTGCCCCTGTCTTCTTTACCAAGGCCTTATTCCTATGTAAATACCCTTGCATAATGTTACAGGCTATTGTCAGGCCAGCGCCAGTCAGTCGCCACTTATATGCATTTTTATTTCAATCCGCTGCGCCGGAGAATGAAAAGATGTCTGGACTTAAGCTGTTTACCAACTGGGCCAAAGCTGCAGTGTGGAAGAACTGAAGAAAGCACCAGGCAACTGCAGGAACAGGCTTGGACAATGCAAGCAGCCATTTTCAGTTGAGTTATTAACCTACCCTGAAACTCTTCTAATCTACGGCTTTTTTAAAGAACAAATGTACTGAACCAAACATGAATGAGCCAGGACTATTAAGAGAGAAATCCTCTAAAGGACTATTGAGTGCAACATAGGTTTGTAATCATTTTGTCTCAGTTGCCTGCTACCAACATTATCAATGATGAAAATGCTTGCTCAGTTGTGGGGGATTGTCTCGTAATTAAACGACAGCGCCGTACTGTAAAAGAACATGCAGGAACACAGGAGATACCGAGGGCTTTCAAACGAGCCGCTCCCAGAAAGGACTTGGAATGGGCATGGATTACAATCCAACTTGAAAAACTGAGCTAAGGACATCAGGGTCTTCCTTGTAAAACATAAGCACTTTTTTAGGCTCGCTGGGGATGGAGAAGTCGCCAGAATGGGCTCTGGCGCGTGCAACGCTCGGGATGAAAAGGAGCTAAAGCATGTGGAGGAAATTTTTTCCTGCTTTAGGTTGGGGAAAAAAGTGCAAGAATGGAAAATCAAACCCTCACATGCACTCGCAGAAAAAGGAAAGAAAAAAACTTGTAAGTTTGCTGCAGGCTACATCTTTGTAGTGACTTAATGGCACTACAATCTACATAGTGTAGTATTAGCCTTAAGAAACTCTTGACTATTTGCATGCATATTAGAATCCAATGAGAGCTTAATAAGTGCATATATATGACAGAGGAAACATCTCATTGCATAGTTAAAGCTACAAAAAAACATTGAGGGAGGCAAAGTCTCAAGTTAATTACCATTACAATGCAATCAAGTACAGCAGTCATAGCTGAAATCCTTTTCTATTAAGACTGCTAGGCTCAACCTTGTCTCTGCAGGTCAGCTCCAGCACAGATAACCTTTCCAGCAGACAAATACATGTAAAATTGGCTCATCTAATTAAAAGCTCAGGGAGGTGTAGAAAAATACCAGCACATTGAGGCTGAGCAAATGACAGAGTACCCCCTCCAGCTGGATGAAGCTACAATATGTGGCTGCTGTTTGTTCTGGAAGGAAACTGAGTCACTTACCATTTCAATAGGTTAATCAATTGACAATTAAATGGAGAAATTGGTTAACTCTGCAACAATTAACATGACACTCTATTAAGTACACTTTCTAATTGCCACAGCTGCAAGTGAAAATTAACGTCTGTGTCAAAGAGGCTGCATGAGGTTGGGCTGTTCCTGGTGGTGGCAAGGTAATAAATGTAGCTTTAAAAGCCTGTTGTTCATTTTAGACCCTCAAGCACAGTGGGGAAAGGGCCCAGTGCTGAGCTCTATGGTTAGATACAGAGCACCACATGGGTTTATTGAGAGTATGTGGACCCACAGGGCACTAAATACATTTGTGTGTGTGCACACACATTCCTAGAATAATGCTTATCCCTTTAAATCAACTTTTAAAATCCATTGTAAACTTCTTGGAGTGTGAAAGGTATGTAATACACATGTGTAGTGAGCAAATAGTGTGAGTGTCATTAAAGGTACACATGGAAGTAAATTCCCTGGAGGTGTTCCTGGCCAGGCTGGACAGGGCTTGGGGCAACCTGGGCCAGTGGAAGGTGTCCCTGCCCATGGCAAGGAGTAGAACTGGATGGTCTTTATGGTCCTTTTCAACCCAAACAATTCAGGGATTCTATGGAAAGACACACATTTACAGCCATCCTGCTCCCCCAAAGGATAAGAAGGAAATAAAAGTAATCAAATATTGTCTGATGTCTCTGCAATTGGCAGTTTGGAAAGGTTATGGTTTTGAAGAAATTTTTAGTCGTGGCCAGGAATCAGAGCAGATGCCAGCTGAGCCCTCCCACAGTTGATGGAAACATTGTCTTTGCTTTTCAAGGGACAGAAATATTTGGTTTACAGCAAAAGGTGCTGAGCTGTGCAGGTTCACCTCCCAACTATTCCGTGCAGCTCCTGGGTGCTTTACTGGAAGTACAAGTGAGGTATAAAATACAAGTACCTGGCACGCACAGTGCTCCTTGCTCCAAAACAATGGTGTGGATGCCTGCTCCTCCCACACTGTCCTTCAGACTGTGAGTCCAGGGAGGAGGTTAGCAGTGGCCATTGAACACAGATCTCAGGCTGGTTTTCAATATAAATAATCACTGAATTTCTCACTTGGTGACGTGGAATCTCTGTTCATTCGCACTACAAAAGCAGGAGTTCCCCAGGTCCACCAGAACTCTTCTTCTGGTCAAAACACAGAGATCCAGGATCTGAAGGAGATGCTGTTCTGGAGGAGGGCAACAAACCCCATCTTCACTTGGGTGCCTTTTCTGGTGCTCAGCAATCTGCAGGAGTGAAGTTGCATTTTTCGGGATGTTTAGGGAAATCTGCTTTCTTGTGGATGCAGACTAGGGTGATCTGTGTCACACGTAGGTGGTGGAGGACAAGAGTGTGACACACCCTTGCATTTCACTGCTGCTTTCTGTGTTTTCTGCAGGTGTGGTGAGGTGGGAGGTGAATAGAATAGAATAGAATAGAATAGAATAGAATAGAATAGAATAGAATAGAATAGAATAGAATAGAATAGAATAGAATAGAATAGAATAGAATAGAATAGAGTTTATGCTGGAATAATCTGTTATTTGGGACCCCAACACAAGAAGCCCTACAGAGACTTGCAAGGACATGGTCAGGTTTTCCCAGGGTAAATTCTATTATTTCCAAGCTCTGCTGTGAAAGAAGCAAAGCTGTAAATCCTCAAAGCTAATAGTGCTATAATAGTAATTATTTCGTTGAGTTTTTGTTTGGTGGTTTGTGGGGGGTTTTTGACCAACAAAACCCAGGGAAAGACAAAAGGTTACATCAGTAGCTATTGTTTAGAACCCAAATCACGAGAATTACAGGTTTCTGCAATGAGATGAATTAAGCTAAAAGCCATATTAAGCGGTATTGCACATCTGCTTCATTTTTTAATTCCCTATGTGCCCTTGCTGCTTGTTGTTAAACTTGTTGTTGGGCTGATGGATAACATCAAGCTCTAACATTTTAACCAGCCTGAATTCTCAACAGACTGCAGAATTCCTTCCAGTTTGGCTTTCCAGAAACTCGTATCTGCCGATGGGATTGAATTTTCCTGGGACAGCCTATGAGCTGCTTTGTTTCCTGGTGCTGGAGAATTTAGATTTGTAGCAGGCAGAAAATTCAGAGGGCTGGTGACTGTTTTTTCCTTCCTGAACAAAGTCTGTTGCAGCAGCAGGGAGGAGAACGAGGTCTGCCAGGATCCACCATCCAGCCTTGGAGTACCTGCAGCCACAGGGGAGGACTCCATGGGACATGGTGTGGATGTCTGATGTGCACAGAAATGTGTCACTTGAAGGGGCTGCTTGGCTGGCAGCTTCCCAGAGAGCCCAGCAGAGCTGGTGGCAGCAGTTCAGGCTAAATAAATAGTGAGGAGTGAGAGATCAGGGTGAAATCCTGGCTTGGAGGAGTCTGCTGCTGGCTCTGCCAGGCCAGCACTCCTCTGCTGAAAAAAAAACCCTCCTGGTTTTTTAACCTTCCTTGGAGAAATACGCTGAGCAGACAGTGCAAATCTTTGATGCAACACCTGGAGAAAGAGGAAAATCAAGAGTTTTCCCCTTTTATTTCAGCATCAGAGTCTGTGCTGCCACCCCTGCCCTGAGTGGAGTGGAGGTTTGTCCCCGAGTGCCGCGGGTGTCGTTGAACATATACTTCTAATTGCAGCTGCTTTCCCTCTAATTATAGCTCCGTTTGGTTAGGATTTTCCTCCAATCCCTCATTTCCCCTAAAGCAAACACCAGAGCACCAGAGTTGTAACCCCAGTGGGGACATTTATTAATAACCCCCTTGGCAAATAGGGAAAAAAAAATCATTACACTGTATTAGGCGCTAAAATATTTTCCCACTGCAAAGGCTAATTGATAAAACCAAGCAGATATTATGGGGCAATTAATGTTAAGATGAAAATAAACATGAGAGCAAAACAAAAACAGGCTGATGGAGAGTATTTTTTTTTCTGGCTTCCAGGAGTTTCTTGTGAGTTAGAAATGAGATGCTGGTAAATAATCTGAGATTACCTGCTTAGAAAAGGAGAGATTAAACAGGGAATTGAAGGAAGGGATTCTTGCACAGCTTTTCCAGTGAGAGTGGTTACAAGTCTTAAGGGGTTTTGCATGTCTTTCAAAAAACCTTTCTATTTTGAATTGGCTTTCCCCCCACTTCCCAGAACAGCTCCATATTCTGCACTTCACTGTAAAAGTTGACCAACCCCATCTGAGTTTTCAGTCCCAGAGCAAAGTCCATAATGGTGTCAGTCTGGATAATTACAATGGGGAAAAAAGAGGGAAATATGATGGTTTATCACCTGAACTATCCCCTGGTTCAGATTTAAAATAAAGATGCTCAGGGAAAAGCAAACTCTGGCAAAACTCTGAACTTATTCTGGAGGGATTATCTTTTTATTTGCTGTTTGTACAGAGTCAAACACCTTCGATCTTAACCTATGTCCAGAGCTTCCAGCTGTGAGCACAAATCAAACAGTGGGTGACCAGTAAGGGAGAACAGGCTGGTCCACAGTCCATGCACTAACTCTGGGATGGGGAAGGTGATAATTAAGACACAGACAAACAAGACACTTCCTTCCTGATATTTTATTCATTCATCAAACAATATTACACATTCCCATCGATGCAGGCAGTGGGAATTTTGCAGGGCTGATTAAAGGCAAGTGGAAGGGAAGAAGCAAAGTAAATTCTTTGCTAAACAGCAGTTTTTATTTGAGCTAGGTTTGTAGATTTTTACTTATTTTAGGTTAGTAAGGCTCTCCAGCAGCTCAGAATGCAGTGCAAGTCCTGTCTAAAGAGGTGGTGGATGCAAGAGACCCTTCACTTTATTCTTGCCTGTCTAGGGTTCAGAAGAAGTCACAATACCACGTTTTTAAAATAATAATAACAATAATAAAAAAGCTGTATGTGTCCTGTTCCTATTTGAGGATTGCACACAGGCTGACAGAGAGGACTTCTACATATCACAGCAGAGGTTTTTGGGGGTTTCTCGGGAAAATTCCTCCTGTGTCTGCTGGGACAAACCACGTCATCTTCTAACCCTAGGAGAACTCCAGTGGGTGTTGTGGGTCAGGTCTGGATGTTTTTGCACTGCCAAGCAAGTCCTGAGGGACTCGTCCCTGCTGTATCCAAGGTGGGGCAAGACCTTTTAACCAGGCCCTTCTTGACCTGGAATGAGCAGCTGGCCACTCCTGGAGTCAGCAGCCCCGAGGGAAATGGCTATTTTATTTAAAAGGACATCCCTCTTTAACAGGCTGTGCTCAGGAGGGGGTGACACCTCAGGCTGCCTGAGGGCAAACACACCTCCCCATTTACCTGTGACCCAGCTGAGAGGGTGCTTGGCTTCCTATCACATCTCAGGGGCAGCAGTTCAGGGGGGGCTGTGGGATGAAGAATTTCAGACTCAGAGCTGCTCACCAGCTTTTCCTTCACCATTCTCAAAGGGGCTGTGGGAGTCTTGTCCCTCCTGGAGCATATGGAGTGGTGGGCACAGCTGCACTTGTGGGAAGAGAACCTACATGGAGAACCAAGGGCAAAGATGAAGGCAGGATTCAAGTCTTCCTTCCACATGTGCTGTTCCAGCATCGAGAAGATGTTGTGGTGGGAGCTCATCCCAGCTCTGGAAGAGACTTTGGGAGTCTCCAAGATGATCCTGATTCGTGCTGTGGATCCAAACCATCCCTTACCCAGAGATCAGCTTGTGGGTGAGTGTTAAAAGAGACTCTTGTTTTGATAACCTCAGCTGAACTCCGTGGTTGTGTGGCCTCAGATATTCTGTGTTTTCAGGGATTGGGGTACAATAAGTGTTGGGAAGAGGTGGGAGAGGAGGAATCAGCTGCTCATGGATATTCCTCCTACCAAGCCAGTTGCAAATGGGCCATCTCAGTGACACATCATTGGTAAGAAGGATTAGAGATTTCCCTTCTTTTAGGCATCTACAACCTGGGTGAGGTCTTAGTTCATACAGTTGGGGGAAAATCTGAAACTATAAAATCCAGACTTTAGAAAATACTCAAAAACTCCAAGAGTTGTAACTAGGAAAAAAAAAAAAAAAGAAACCCCAAAATGGAATCTGTTGTTCCAGGGAAGGGAGAAATTGAGACCAGATGAGCAGAGCAGGGATATGTTGGGTATTTTCAGGTGCTGGGGAGTATGGTGACATCTCTGGGTGACCCCTCAGTCTCTGGCAGGAAGGGAGCTCTGCTCCTGGCTGGGTGTGGCAATCCCACCACATGGACTCTGAGCTCCCACCGTCCTTGAAGCCATGATCTGCCACTGGGCCAGGCTCCTGCCTTCTCAAACTGACTCACCACATTTTGCAAAAATCCCTGAAGTAATTATTGCAGAATTAATCATGTTCCTAATTCCTCCTTCATGTTCATGGATCCCTTCAGGTACAACCTTTTCATCACCAGACTCCCTTCCCAATCTTCTTCTTCCTTACTGCCAAGTGCCCCTATCACTGTTTTTTACACATCCATTTTCCCTCTTTTCCTTTTTCCTTTTATGTCTGCATTGCTGTGGCTTTCATGCTGCTTTTCACTATTGTTCAGCCCTCTTCATTCCAATCTGGACATTTTCTCTTCTTCTTCTTCCTGGGACCCTCAACAGGACCTGGAAGGAATAACTGCAGAGAGAATCTGCCATGCTCTGCTGCTGCTTTTGCTGTGCAAGAGAAGAGCTTTGAAAGTGAGAACCCTTTCAGCTCTGCCTACAGTGCAGGCAGCAGGTTTCCAACATTGGAAATGTGCATAGCTCTACTCAGAACTCCACCATGGGACCTACAGGTGGTGACCAGTGTTACCTCAAGCCTTGGGCAGTTTGTAATCTCTAATTCATAGAATTGGAGAATGGTTTGTGTTGGCAGGGACCTCAAAGCTCATCTTGTTCCATCCCCTGCCATGGCAGGGACACCTTCCACTATCCCAGGTTGCTCCAAACCCCATCCAACCTGGCCTTGGACACTTCCAGGGATCCAGGGGCAGCCACAGCTTCTCTGGGCAATGAGTCTCTCCTTACTCTTTCTCAGCACTTTCTTCCACTCCTGGCTTTTCTGTTTCATCTGGCTCCTCCCGCAAACTCTCCTCTTTCTCCTCCACCACTTACAACCTGACACTTTCTGGCCTCTAGGACATCAATTTCGATTTGTTTGTGCTGCCTGTTTTTTCCTGTGATCTTCCAAGCTCCAGCATGCTCCAGAGCAAAGTACAGAGGATCTAAGCAAGGCCAGGAAAGCACCTGCATTCTCACAAACACAATTTATTATGTAGCAACAGTGTCTCACAGTTAATACACAAGCAGTCACACTTGTCCCTGCTCATTGCAGGGCAGTTGGAGCAGATGACCTCTAAGAGTTCCTTCCAACTCAATTTATTCCATGATTCTGTGACCCCCAAAAAGGACTTTGCTTTCAAAATCAGTGGCCAATATATCTACAGTGATATAAATGTGAGAGCCTGCTCCATAGAAGAGACAAATGTCTGGAGAGGAGTTTCTGGCATGTGACTGGTGGTCCCTTGCCCCATGTCTGACTCATTCCCTCTGGTCCTGGACATCAGGGGGGCACCCTGGTGGTGCAAAGTCACCTGGGCACAGGTGAGGGTGCCCTCCTAAGGGCTGAGGACAGGAGAAAGGCACCTGCATTGCCTCTGACCATGTCCCTGCATATGGAGTGAGGGTATTTGTGCTGCTTTTTTTTGTGCCTGGGATGTGAACCAAGAACCTCTTTAGGATGAGAATGGAAGTGGCAGAGTTTATTTAGCCAAGCTGGGAGTATTTTGGGGTATTTCTGTGCTGCCTTACCACCTCAAAAAGAGGCAGACTGCTTAAACTGCTCAATATTTAGAAAAGCTTGTTTCATCTCTCTTGTCTTATGTTATTGGTGTGGAATATTCCCTTCTTAAGCACACTGCAATAATATTAGATAATTACTTAGCTCATTTTTCTATATGGGTTTTGGTAATTCATAATTGTCTCAGAGCTGAGGAAATGTTTCCTTTAAGAAGGTTAAACAAAGAGTTTATTGACATTAGTGAAGATTGGTTAAAGAAAACATTATTAAATAAAAGGAGCTTTATTTAAACACTAAATTAATCATTTAAAGGCAAATTAGAGGTCATAACTCCTCCTAAATAAATAATGTTAAACAATAATTAGATATCCATTTTAGATTACAGGCAAGCACTTGGGTTCAGTGGGCTGAAAAACAAGTTTCTTCTCATCTCTTCAAATTTGTTCAATATACATAATTAAAGCGAATCACTGCCCCGCTTAAATTTTCCATTCCGAGATTAAAAAAAGATTCCGTTTGTAACTGTGTGTCATATTCACCATTAGATGATAAAACATCTTTAAAGCTCCACTTTCA
This sequence comes from Leptocoma aspasia, assembly GCA_013399835.1. Taxonomy (NCBI): domain Eukaryota; kingdom Metazoa; phylum Chordata; class Aves; order Passeriformes; family Nectariniidae; genus Leptocoma; species Leptocoma aspasia. The sequence goes on from VXAX01002213.1 coordinate 20,845, forward strand.
TGTAAACAGAATAAAAGATGAGAGCATCCGGAGAGATCCCCGGCAGTGGAAATCGATTCTCCTAAGCTACTGGTTACAGTTATCAATCTTATCAAACAGGCCGATGCATGAGTGCCCTCAGCCACTTTGATTTGTATGATCTCCCTTTGCCAGAGTTAACCTTCCCCACGTTCCAGCCTGTGCAAGAGGCGCTATCTGGGCTATAATTACCCTCCCTTTCATTAGCACTCTTACTCATCTCTTAAGTGTGAGATAAAATTAAAGAAACCCTTTTCCCCCTCTCGCTTCATCACGCTTTTTTTTTTTTCCCCGTTTTATTTCATTTTTGAAATATTTTTTTTTCCTTTCGGTAGGCTCTGAGCAGCCTCATTTGTGCTTTCCCATGAACACGAGCCAACCTTCCCCCTTCTCATCCCCCTTTCAAAGAGGGATTCGGGACGGGGAGTCCCAAACCCAGCACCCCACGTCTCACCACTGCTGGGTTTGCATTAAACCTCCTCAAAATGACGACGGCTGCTGAGCGCTGACAGGGACCACACCACCACCACCCTCCAGAACCTTCTGTGGGCTCTGCTGGCCCCGCTGCCAGCCCTGGGAATTTTTGTCGGCCGCGATCCGAGTGGTGAGGAGTTGGATTAATGGAAGCTGACGTTGGCGCTGATAAATAATGACACCACCGAAAGCAACCTCGGCGGTGGATGGCAGCATCAAAAAGCCCAGCAGATTTCACTCTCTATTAAGGGATTGTCCTGCAAAGAAGCAGGAATGGTGGCGGGGGGAAAAAGCTGGATGCTCTGGCAGGATTTTACACAAATCTGCCATCCGTGGGGCAGGGCTTTTTGCACCCTGCTCTTTGCCTTTGCCACGTTTGATTTTGGGCTGATGCTGGCGCTGTGTGAGCGAATATTGCCCTGCTAATTGTCACCCCTAATTGCACCCTCCTCGTTTGCCTTGCCTCCAGTTGTTCCCCACACCTCTGCCTGGCACCCAGGCTCCTGCTCAGCCTTCCTGCATTACCATCGCTGAGGTGAATATGACTTTCACCTATTTCTGAATAAATATTTCACCCATTTTCTTGCTGCTTCCTTTTCTCTTATTTTAAAATGAAAGTGGCTAATGCTGGAGGTGTTTTTAACCCCTGCAAATGTTGTCTCACACCTCACACAGATCTCCAGGGTCCGCAGCCGTTGCAGGGATCACAGATTTTCTCTAAATCCATGTTCTAGGAAGAATAACCAGGAAAAGTTGTTTTGCACAATCCTGCTATCTCTCATTAGCTAGCAAACACAAAGGAACGGAACAAGACTTTTCTGATTATTTTAGTGGGGGTTTTTTCCCCCTTAACTACTGAATTTACACACAAAAAAGAAAGGCACTTTGTATTTAAGGTTAATCAAGTTTCAGTACAATTTTTTACAAACTGGAATCACACTAATCTTTTTTTTCTTGCTGTAATGTGTGGCTGTTGAAATCCTTAGCTGTGATAAATTAAGCTACTTATTAATCTAATTATCGTACATTCATCCTAGAAACTTTCATGTGACTTGAAAAGGCTATTCAACCTTTTCCCTCCCCTCCTAGAAAGGGCTCAACCTTGCACCAATTAAGATCATTCTGAAGTAATGCTTTAAAAAAGCTTTCTTTAATCACCCAGTGGAACATGGGCTGATGGTAAGCAAACTAAAAGCTGTGAGAAAAGTTTACCTTACCTTTCAGTCTGGATATTTTTGAGTTGGAAGAGGATGGTCTAATTGTGGTGTTCCTCCCTTCCTCCTCTTCTCTGCTCTCCTAAAATAAATGTATGAAATTATTTGGCAAAAAATGTTGTGACTGACACCGCTGGCTTTTTTTTTTTCTGAGTGTAGCAAAGGACAAGATGGGAAGATGTATTTGAACAAAACACGTGAACTCTGATTCAGTATTGGGTTAATTGGAAGTTTTTGACTCCCAGAATATATATTAACCATCCAGATTTCACAGATACTGCTTTGTTTTAAAGCCTTATCTATTGACAGGAAAACATCCTGATTCCAAAGTATCCCAGGGATTAAGAAAAGGAGAAATAAACCCCCAAGTACCGAAAAGAAATAGGTTGCAAGTGCCTCCTATCTTAAACATCCATTCATCGCCAAACGGTTTTGTTACTTTTTCTTAATAGCCACCTAATAAATGGAGCTATTTTATATTCAAATTAAACTAGGTATTAATTTGAATGCAAAGCAGCTCAGTTTGTGCCGTTTCAATGACAGGTTTACCCCCAGACAGAATTTATGAACAGCCCAATGTGGGGGAAGTCGGCTCCTGCTCCTCACCCCCTCTCCGTGCCTAGCAAACTTGCTAACTGTGAATAGTTTTTGAAGTGAAGATTAAAAGAGTGGAATTATAAAGTATAATTACATTTTATTGAAACTCTAGAAATCAGAAAAAAATTCAGCAGGAAACTTTTAGTGAAACATGATGTGTTGTCATTATCATTAAAAGATAAAAGTTCCATACTGTTTTTATCTGTTTATTTGGAAGAAATCCAGCCTTTGCAGTTACGCAGGAAACAAAAAACTGGAATGCAGGAGTAATTATTAAAACTGTGTGATTTGTTATCTCAGCTACTGTCTTTCCAAATGGTAATGCGATATCAGCAGCTGCAGACGGTCGCTGATTTCCTCTATTAGTAAACAAGTGCTTTGGAGACCTGTGTGAGGCACTTTAAGCCCACTACTCCCCGAAGTGCTGTCAGGCTTAACTACTAATCCATGGTATTTCAGAGCACTGGAAATTCATCTTTATAAAACCTGAACAAAAAAGGGAAAAAGCCTGGAGGGCAGGAGCTCCCTCTGGTGAGACAAATGACATGTTCATTTATTAATGAAACAATAACCCTGGAAAGAGGATCAAAGCACATTCCATCCTCACTTTACAATCCCCAATTTTCTCAGGCCATACCATTTAATTGAGCCATGACAATGGAATACTTAATTGTTGCGTTAAAGTTTGAAGAAGCGACTTCTTCAGAATCAATGTTCATTTCTGGATTATGACAGTATAATGTTGCCAGCTTGTAGCTGCTGGAATTTTATTTTCTCTCTTTATTTTATGCAGGGAGAGAGAGAGAGAGAGAAAGAGCTGATTTTATTCTTTTACCAAAGGCTCCTTTTCCCTCTCCATAAGCAGGGGTGACTGTACCTGTACTGGAGGTAAAGCCTGGCTGCTGGCCCAGCACCAAGGTTGTGCCCAGGGGGACAAGCCTGGGGGTGACTTCTGTGGCAGGAGGAGGAATGCAGGGAGTGCAGCACCTCAGAAAAGTAAAAAAGAAAAAAAACCAGATTTTGATTTAAGATTAAAGAAAAAGCCAAAATAGGGAGCTGGCTTCTGTAAACTTGTGTTTCTGTAAGCACCAGAGAGGTTCCTGAGTTCTCCAAGGGATCCTCTGGCACTGGAAACTCTGCTCCTACATCACCATTTCCCTCTGGGCTGCATCCTTATTCCCAGAGCCAGCATTGCTCAGTGCCACCCCTCATTTACCAGGTCTGTGATCACATCCCTGTGGGAGCCTGCCCACCCGGCTCTGCCTGTGCTTTACTTTTTCCCAGTACTTCAAACACCAGGATGCCTCTATGCTTGGGAATGCTTAAAGGGCTTTTGAGTCTCACCCTGATTTCAGACAAGGTCCTAGAGGATCCCCTGGTTCCTTTCTGCGAGCTCACATGGCCTGCCACCAAAGTTTTGAGGCAGAAGGAGCATCCTTCTGCTTTTGTGTCCAGCTGCTTCAGGGGTTCCCAATATTTTGAAAGGCCATGAAGAATATGGAGGTGCTCAAATTAAAAGCACTTTTTCCTAAAAGAGAATATCTTCTGAAATGAATATATCATATCTGTCTCTCTGAGTGTCCTTCCCCTGCCACCTGATTTTATCAAAATTCTTGTTGGTGACTCATTTTATATAATTGATATTTACTGACTCGGTACCCGGCCGTGATTGACTACATTATTTTTCTTTAACCTGATTTTAACTTAAATGCCATTTTCTGGGTGCCTGCAAAGAAGCAGCTAGAAAGGCTATCATGCATGAGTGTCTGCTACCTCTAAATTAATGCTTTATTAATTCTTCCTATGACATGTATTATAATACACTTGCATGTGCATAGCGCCTATGGTATAAGAACCCTGAGACACTTACAAACATTAACTAAGCCTTACAATCTTCTTACTTTGGGTAAACAGGGACAGAGGGAGGTTAAATCTGTCATCCTGACAGCTCTGTGCAGAGCTGGGCAAGGAACTGCTCCATCCTGACACCTTGCAGGCTCTGGAGAACTCACAGTCCCTGTAGGGTGGCTAACACACCCCATAACATGGCTAATGCACCCCACAGGATGGTTAGTGCTCCTCATTCCTCCATATGTGGTGGAAGTGGTTTGCAGGACTGGGAAAATGGGTCAGGATCTCCAAGGAATCATGGTGATTTGCCTAAACTTACCCGTTTTCCCCCTCCATCCTTTCCTGACTCAAGCAGTGGTCTGGGTATTGGCTATGCAAGAAGCGAGCAAGCCCTGGTTGCTCAGCAGAAGTATAAATCATCCTTAAAATTATTTCAGAGGGGGTAATAGAGAAAGACAGAGCTGTTGAGAAATCCACCTAAGCAACAGGTCAGGCTTGGGGAGTGTAAGTGTGTCTTAAAGGCACTGAAATCTCTGTAGGATTTAATAGAAAACATGGCTCGTCCCCTTTTCCTGTTCTAAACATGAAGTGTTGAACTAGGGGTGGGGGGGGGGTCCTTTGGGACTTGAGCATCATAGGATGCATAATTCTCTTAAAAGAAATACATCCCAATGTAGGGTGTAGCATGAGGGATCACTCCATGTAGGTCAGGTGGAGTCCCACTGCACTCCTGACAGGGCAACGAGCACACGAGAAAGTCTGAGAAGTCTGAGTAAATGAATTTTGTAGCAAAGCCCAAAAGGACTCCTTTTTTTTTTTTTTTTTCCCCTCTTGTAGTGTTAAGAAATCTGTGCAAGAATCCCCTGCCTTCTGGAGGGCTCTGTGTAACAGGCACTGGGCTGTTTCCAGCGTGCCTGGGAGCTGTGCTCCTTTTATTTCTTTTCTCCTGCCTGTGCTGCAGCAGGGTTTAGCTGACCCATCCCTCCTGGGGGAGTATCAGGATACCCCAAATACTCCCAGCAAGGGGGGTGAGGTCACAAGGACCAAAAGCAATAAAATCACCCTGGATCCCTCTGCATGGACCGTGCAGGGCTGGTCCTGAGCCCTCCTATGGGAGCTTTTGTGGTCCTGCAACGTCCCCTTGTACAGACCCTTCCATGCCTGGGATTCTCCCTCCACCAGCACAACTTGTTTAGTTTTGCCCAAAAATTAATAGGAAGGACCAGCTTTGTAGCTAAACACTAAAAGGAATGGGTTATCCCTTCCCCTTTTTTTGGGAAGGTGAGTGGCTGGCATGGGAGCCAGGGGTTTGGAGAGGAGGATGGAGCCTGACCAGCAGCACCAGGAGCTAAGTCCTTCCGTGCCAGCTTGCGTAGGTGAACCTGCTCCTTCTGCCCTGCCCCTTACCTATTGAGTCCCTGGAAATCCGATTACTGATCCAGGCCAGCCAAGCAATTACATTGTTTTTCCTCCACTGCAGCTCGGCGGGTCCTGCGGGCTGCGGTTTACGGGAAAACGGAATTTTAAGACAAAAAAAAAAAGAAGCACTTGATGATATTGGTATTATGGAGACGGCTTACAGAGCTGGATATTACTGTCCTGCTCGAGAGTGATTAAGGGTTCCAGTTGAGACTGGATGGTTTGTTATGTTTTTTTGAAGTGTGGGAAGAGCTGGGAAATGAGGGGAATGGGAAGAGGCAGAGTGGAGCTGTGGTGGTGTTACAGCTGGGGAGCTGAGGTGTGGGATGAATAAATCCCTGGTCCTACAAGGATGGAGTCCTGCCCATGTGCTCATTCCCAACCCAGGCCATTCTATGATGTGATTGATATGATATGATATATGATATGATATGATATGATATGATATGATATGATATGATATGATATGATATGTCATGTCCATCCTTGTCAATGACACAAAACTTCAGCCAAGGTCATAGCACAGACACCCAGGCTCCACCCAGAGCATTCCCACCCTCCCTAGGCCAGACCCCTGAGCTTTCCCACCCTGGAATGGGCTTTAATGCTGTGCCCATTTGGGAGTTTTGGACAGCTGGCTTGGGAGCAGGGCATGGCAAAGGCATAACTTCCCATCAGGGAGCAGGAGAGCTTTTGGAACTGCAGAGGAAATGTTTTCCAGCACAAGTTTAAGATAATAAACTCAACTGAGTGAGCAGACACCAGGAAGAAATATTTAATTATCCTTCTCACCATTATGAGGAACTTCTGCCACTCTTCAGGTTATTATACAGTAAATAACCAGTTTTCTAAAGGACAGAGCTGTTTTAATTATATGACAATGAATGCATAATTATTATGTTTGTTAGGAATGAATCACAAGACAACAGACTTGATATTGCTGCTCTAGTTAGTGCATCTTAATTACTTTTTCATTTATTTTGCATATAAAAGCTATTTGCTAATTGTCTTTGCTGTAAATATGCAAAATATAATTAGTCATTCATAATTCTTTATGTGTTATCTAACTGTACATTTGTTACTGAGGAATGTATATTAAAGTTTGCATATTTAATGGGCTTTTGTGGCATAGAATATTTTTGTACAAAGTTTTCAGGAAATATTAAAGACGTCACTTAAACCTTCTTTCAACCCCTTTCCCTATGCAAACTAATGTTTCCCAGAAAGACCAGATATTGATAAATTAAACCTCCTGGAAATCCATTTCTGTTTTCTAAGCATACAATATAAATCCAGTGCTGGTGATATGAAATGCCTCTTGGTCTCAAACTGAAACCAGAGAGCTTAGGGCCTGTTAAAAGTGTTGCAAGTTGGTCTCTGCAGTGAATTTAAACTGTAAGTACAGAATTACAGATGCATTTGAGTCCTATTGCAAGATCAACTGCATTTATCTTGCTGTAGGTGAGTTACTGTGATAGTCAGGGCCATGGTGCTGAAGACTCTGGTGGCAATATTTGGTTTAGATGCTGTTGGTCAGAGCAAGAGGTCACTGTTCCTGCTTATTGTAAGGCTATTGAGCTTCAGTCAAATAATAAAACACACCAGACTCGAAATCCTAATTTTGCTCTCTGGTTTTGGCACTTGTTGGATCTCTCTTTAAGTCAGGTTGCTCACCCTGAATTGGAAAACCACATAAACTCTTCACGCTTCCCTTTTCCTAAGGCTTAGGCGAGTTCCATTTGTAATTAGCCCTCTGCAAGTTCCCGGGAAAGTTTCACCTTGTGATTAGGTTCACTGCAGAGGTTGCCTGGTTCAAAGGCAGGGTGTTTTTGGGAGCTGGGTGCCAGCCCAGGTCTGGGGGAGCTGGGCAGACCATCACACCCCAGCCCTCCGGGGTGGTGGCGCGGCGCTGCCGCCGGCGCACGGCACACCCCACATTTCTCCATCTCAAACATTTGATTTACTACCCGGTTGTACTGTTAATCCTATGTCATGACACTCCTATTCACTTCTGCTTTTCAGCTGAAAGCAGCTTCCTACGAAGATAAAGCTAGGTAAAATCTATTGTAGGGGGAAGAATGACTTGAATGCAGCTATCATATCGAAAAGAAAACACACTCCTCCACTCTTCACCCTTTAGATGCTCTGAATACTTTCTTTAATGATGAAGTCAAATAGAATAGCCACTGAGAATACAAGCCATGGTTATTTTTTTTTCCTCCCCTTCACAAGTAATCCTGCTCTGTGATTCTGTAATTGTTCTTATTTACATTGGGCAAATCTTTTTAAACTAACATATATAAAAAACAGAGTGACAGTAGGGTATGAATTAGGGGGAAAAAACCAACCTAGCTAACATGCTTCAGTAAATTGTGAGATGAATAAATCATACATATCCCTACTTATCAAACAAGTATTTAGAAGCAAATTTAAATAATGCTGTTTAATGCTGGCACTTGCATAAACCCCACAACTGTCAGTGACATTTTTTTCAAGCAGTTGACTTCTTGAGCTATAGATTAAACCCATACATTTTATGCATCTGGCACAGCGCAAAAAAAACCCCACCACCAAACTACTTTAAATGATGTTCCACTTCCACACAGAAGCTGTGCAACGACATTTAATCAACTGAGAGCTGAAAACTTTGTATTTCACATCACAGGTGGGGTTATGCCTGTGTGAAAAGAGGAAAGTTATGTAGGACAGGTGAAATTTTAGTTTCCAACCTGCACAGCCAGGAGATACTCTGTTAGAGGGAGGTGAATCCTAAATATATTCCTTTTCCTGCAAATAGGCTGGACATGGACATGCTATGAAGGTATATTGAGAGCATTTGAATATTTTTCTGCTCATTCAAGCTTTCTTAGCTTTTTGGAGGAAATAAGAGCAGCTACACAGTGTGGCAG
>VXAX01002213.1:31826-72286 GCA_013399835.1 Leptocoma aspasia
TGGGGAATTTCTAAAGAGATGTGTTCTCTCCTAGCAAGATGACTTTTAGAAGCTGTTTAAGAGGCATTTCCATCAGTATCACAACATATGAAACCTCTCAGTTATTCAGAGAGGGGATGTCAGCATTCCTTAAACATTTCACTTATTGCAGAGCTGCAGAAGCTGAGAACACGCTGAGCCATTTTCATATGGAAAGAGAAAAAAAGGCAGCTTCCCCTTCCTGCCTTTTTGCAGAAAAAATGTTTCATTAGCTAGGAAAGTTGAGGGTTTTTTCCAGTCTGAGTTCATTAAAAGTTGCTCTGGACTGTGTTATTAGCAGCAGTGTTATTATGCTAAGACACCCTGATCAAGGTTGTCTGTTAGTAAAGCTGCCTTGGAGAAAGTGGCAATATCAGTGTTTAGAGTGGACCTTGCCTCTGTAAAACAAGACTTCTTTTAATGATGAAAAATGCATGAAAATAAGAATTATTCTTTTTTTTTTTTTCCCAGTAGGACTGGTGTAAAAAAAAAGTTTGTCATTGTGCATGAGGCTCTGTGTTTGCAGGCAAAGGGGAGTAGAGGACTCTTAAGCTTATCGTAAATTTGAGAAATATTGCTTTGACATAGCTCGGAGAAATACCTCATTACTCTACAACCTGTCCAATGAGCCTTATTTTTTAGCATGAATCCAAACAGAAAAATGTTCTCCAGGCAAAAGAGCAATTATAGGCCCAAAAGCATAGTTCAAACATGTGTAGCTGATTTAGGTTCCCAAAAATACAAGTACTGGCCTGTTTCATTGTCATCCACACAAAGAACTGAGTCCTAAAATCCTTTACTCAACTAAATTCTTAATAAGTAAACTGAGACTAACCCTCTAATACCAGATTTGTTAAACAACATGATTTAGGTCCTTGCTATTCATGCACCTTGTACAACTAAAATGACTGTTAAAGCTAGAATCATGAAAGAGTCATTTTATGTAGCTGCTAAATTCCTCTCAAATCTCCTTGCAACTTAACGAGTAAAGAAAGCTCAATGTGTAATGCCAGCTAATGTGGTTTATGCTAGAAAATAGTATCAACCTATCTTTGTAGCTTATCTAAGCCAGGATAATACTTTTAGCCTTTATAGTAGACCCAACTCCATTTTTTCAACTCTTGACTATGTATTTCCTGAAATCCTTTTCCAAAGAGTTAAATTGGATGTGAAATCTGTACTAGGCTATGGGACTCTCTTTGTTCTAGGAGGAGGCAGCAAAGCTTTGCTTCTGTATCACTTTCATTGCCTTCTGATTGAGGTTGACAGTGTGACAGGAAAGCAAAGAGAAGCAATTGCAGGCTGAATGAGAGCCTTTTTCAGCCTTGCAGCAGCCTCCTCCTTAGCCCCTGAGAAAAAGAGGTAACAGATGCCGATAGCACGAATCCCTAACAAAGTCCTAACTTTGATGCAGACAGAAGACAAAAAAACGGGAAAGATTGTCTCACTTCAGAAAAACCTTGAATGGAGCACAAAGGAGGTGCTTGGGGCGGCGTGTTTGGGGGGGAAGAGGGGGAATATTGAGGGGCTGGAAATGGCTGGGAGAGTTATGGAGCGACAGCATCTTGGGGAATACATTGTTGGGAAGGCTTCAGGTCCTCGTCATCTGCGCTGGCGGCAGCGGGAGGAGTTGGGGAAAGTGTCCCCAGCCATGGGGGGTCGGGAGGGGGAGCTTCATTTGCAGGGAAAGGCACCTTTTCCACCCACAGAAAGGCACGTTATTTACACAGAAAAGGAGCAGGAAATAATGGCTGGGAGGGGGGAGCAAACAGCTGCTCGGAGGGATTTTCTGATGGAAGGGAAAACAGAGCGGCGGCGAACGCGCTCTCGCTCCGAACAGATTGCGCGCAACAAGAGTTCTCCCGCTCTCTTCCTGCAGACTGGGATATTTCTTGTTATCTGTTGTTTTTTTACGAGGTTTAAGCAGAAAAAAACAATAAAAATAAATGGTCGAACAGGCCTTGGTCTGGAACCTTTGAACCTTGTAAAATGCCTTAAAATTTGTGCAGTGAGAAGGCTAAAAATAGGAGTAACTTCTGTTTGCTTACAACTGATATGTCCCCTAACATGACAAGAGCCCAACACAACAGATCTCTTGGGTGGAACCTTTGGACCTTGTAAAATGCCCTAAAATTAGTGCAGCAAGAAGGCAAAATAGGAGTAACTTCTGTTTGCTTACAACTGATATGTCCCCTAACATGACAAGAGCCCAACACAACAGATCTCTTGGGTGGAACCTTTGGACCTTGTAAAATGCCCTAAAATTAGTGCAGCAAGAAGGCAAAATAGGAGTAACTTCTGTTTGCATACAACTGATCTGTCCCCTAATACGACACAAGCCCACCACAACAGATCTCCCTTTTTCAATAAAACTGGGACAGAAGCACCCAGAGAAATGCAATACTAAGTGTGCTTGTACGTAAATGATCTTGTTTTGCATAATATGGCATTATTCTGACGTGGTAAGGGGGCAAGAACCTGTCGCCAAGGCCTGTAGATGGATAAATCTTAATTTACTCCCAGAATTCTTCAGAAATTCGGCATATGCACTAGTGGGGTTAATAGCATGGATGAGGTGGGCAGGTGAAAGCACTGCCTCCCTCTTTCACCCACCCTGGACACACTCCTGGTGTTATTTCCTCAGTCTGTGTGGGGAAAGGGATGCTGTGAAACAGTGGCTGGAAATTCTCTTTCTCCCAAACGAAGGAAAAGAAGAAATGTTTCTGCAGGGAGGGGGATTAGGGCTGGCAGGACACTGTGCTAACAGCCCTGCGTGGACCTTTTAAAAGCTGGGCTGTGTTAGTGGCCTAATGGATTGATGTGGTTTAGTCTTTAAATAGGTACTTAGAGAACGGTTTAAATGTGAATAATGGAGCGATACCTTATTAAAACCAACTGGCTGAAAGAATTATAAATTCACAGCTCGTTCAAACAAGAAAGGAAAGCCCATGACATTTCCTTAAGGAGCAATGATAGTCTGCAGTGTCAATATGGCTTTGGTATATGCACATTAAAATGTGTAAGTCTCTATTTATGGGGTAATGGCATGCAAAATTCCAGCTGGATATTTAAATGAAATATATTTCCTTTTTTTTAAATTGCAACATTGGAGATAACTAATTTTTTTTTCTGCCTCTACTTTAATATTCAGAAAACTATTTTATTTTCTCAAACGTTATAAAAAAAGGCTTTTCTCCCTGACTTAGACTTTGTTTGTTAAGTTTCATGGCTGCAGTATGTAAATTTTACATCTGAATTAAAAAACCCAAACACTTAAAAATAGAAGTTGCAATAGAAATGCACTCAACTTAAACTACAATGGCGTTACAGCCATGTGGATGTGGCACCATAATTATAGCTTAAAAAGCAATTAAGATAAAAGCCAGTACAAAGAGATCAGCCAAATATCAAGAGACTCAATTCTAAGCAAAACAAATCTCTAACTTCAAGCTAAACAAACTTTTGGTGGTCCATGTACTCAACATTTTAATATTCATATGCAGACATGGAAACATACTGAGGGTTTGGGCTTCAAAAATGTTCCTTTAGCAGCAAGATGAGTTCAGAATCCCTTGAAGCTTTTCAGGAAAAAAAAAGCGTAATGGAAATCCCTGACCATTCTAGGGGAGCTCAGCTGTGAGTTACAATGTTCATGGTTGACTCCAGTGCCGAGTCAAATTATTCCTCCTCTCTCATGCGGGTCCAGGATCTAAAATTTTGCTCTTCCCTGAAGGCTGGGCAGCACTGCTGGGAAACTTGGCAAAGATTTGGGGTGTTTTCTGGTGAAATGCTGAGTCTGGATGAACGTCCTGTGCCACCTGTACTGCACCAGCAGGTTTTAAGTTGTCTGTGAACATAGACAGGACACACATGTAAATGTTTACATAGCTCCTGTGTCACACAGACACGTATGAACAGATATATTTGCACATAAATTCAATATATTCCTGTAGACATGCAGTCCTGGACATCAACTTCATATGAATTATATGCATTGTACCCTGACATCCCTTTTTATTCCTTTTCTGTATCAATTTCAATTACAAGCCCATTCATATATTACAAATCCATTCACATAATACAAATCCAACTAAACCACACTGTAGACAACAATTAAAACCCTACGCTATGTTTTTTTGTCTATAAGAATCCTAAAAGACCTAATACCTAGGATGGGTATTAAATGATAGAGTACCAATAAAAAAAGTGTAGTTTTTATTGAGTTCTGTAGGCAGACTGACTACAGCATCAAAACAGAGTTACAGAGCACAAACTGATGAATTCAGTTTTATGGGAATTTTCCATAAGGGAATACATTACATCTTAACTAACGTTTTGCCTTAAAACATAAGTTTTCCTGAACCAATTAAATCAACCAACTAATCTTGCACATGAAACATTAAACCAGAATGGAGTGTCTGCAATTAGCAAATAGCTTTGATGTGACTAAATATCTATCTCCATGCATCACCAACGTTCTGGGTTTAAGTCCCAGATGATGTTAGACATGCTGAATGTAAATGTTTGCTGCCTATAGGTTTCCAACCAGCTGAGTCTTGGAGCAGCAGCACTGCTGGGTTCAGAGGGATGGAAAACCAGATGTCAGCTGGTGTTTGTAGGGAAAGGCCTGTTTGCATTAAAACGTGGGTAAAAATGGAAGAGGGAAAGAGAGGAAGGAAGGAAGGAAGGAAGGAAGGAAGGAAGGAAGGAAGGAAGGAAGGAAGGAAGGAAGGAAGGAAGGAAGGAAGGAAGGATTAGAAAGAGATAAAGAGAGAAAGAAAAGAAAAGAAAAGAAAAAAGCAAGCACAGGATGCCATTAACATTAAAAGGCAGGCAAAAAGCTCCATGGTTAATGCCCTTTAAAACAAAGACAGCCTTTAAAATATTATTTAAAAAGTAGGTTAGACAGCGCAAAAAAGAAGTCTGAATAACATGATAGTCCCGAAAGCAGCACAGAGCAGCCCAGCTCTGCTGTCAGGGGAGCAATATCCCCGCAGCCTGTGCAGCACCTCCCTCCTGGGCAGCGGCGATTTTGGGAACCTGATACTCGCGGCTTTAGAAACTTTAGAGGCATGAGAAGCTGTGTGCAGGGGTGTGGCTGAGTAATCGCTCACCTTTTTTTGTTGAAACGCGAAAGCACGGCCGGGCCGGGAGGCTCCGGTGTGCGCTGGCAGCAGGTGTGGATGCTGGAGGGGCCCCGCCGGGAATGCGGCGTGGGAAAGGAGGGACAGGCAGGGACAGGCGACACAGCCTGCCCGGATCAGCCCTACCGTGCTCCATCCCCCAACATTCAGCACCTTCCTTTCACATCTTTAACTTTTTTCTTGATGTTTGGGCAACATTCTTGAGCTCGTCTTGGGCTCGGTGGTCCTTGTGGGTCACAGAATCACAGAATCACAGAATGTCTGGGTTGGAAGAGACCTTCAAGATCATGGAGTCCAACCCAGCCCCAACACCTCACCCAAACCCTGGCACCCAGTGCCACATCCAGGCTTTGTTAAACACACCCAGGGATGGTGACTCCAGCACCTCCCCGGGCAGAACATTCCAGAACTTTATCACTCTTTCTGTGAAAATCTTCTTCCTCGTGTCCAACCTGTATTTCCATTGGCACAGCTTGAGGCTGTGTCCTCTGGTTGTGTCAGCTCCTGGAGACAGAGCCCAGCCCCAGCTGAGCACAGGCACCTTTCAGGGGTCACAGAGTGCTGAGGTCACCTCTGAGTCTCCTTTTCTCCAGGCTGAGCACCCCCAGCTCCCTCAGTGGTTCCTCACAGGGTTTGTGTTCCCAGCCCCTCACCAGCCTCGTTGTCCCCTCTGGACACGCTCCAGCCCCTCCATGTCCTTCCCAAACTGGGGCCCAGAACTGGGCACAGCACTCCAGGTGTGCCCTCACCTGTGCCAGTGCAGGGACACAATGACCTCCCTGCTCCTGCTGGCCACACCATTCCTGATCCAGGCCAGGAGCCATTGGCCTTCTTGGCCACCAGGGCACACTGCTGGCTCGTGTTCAGTACCCCCAGCACCCCCAGGTCCCTTCCTGCCTGGGCACTGTCCAGCCACACCATCCCCAGCCTATGACACTGCAGGGGGTTATGGTGGCCAAAATGCAGGACTGGGCACTTGGACTTACTAAGCTTCATCTTGTTAGACTCTGCCCCTTCCAGCTCAGCAGATTCTGTGATTCTGATTTCTTCTGGAGAGAAACTGATCCCTTGTGGCTACAGCTAAGGAGAGGCCAGGCTGCAATACCCGGCAGGAAGACACAAATCTGGGTCTCCCCGAGCAGCTGAACGTGCTGATTACCCAACTTGGAGGTAGAGCTCTCCCAGCTCAGCCTGGAAGCACCATTTATTTTGTATAAATAATTCAATATTCACTATTCGTGAGGGATGCTTGAAGCTGTAGAGGCCAAGGAGGAGCTGAGCAGGACCCATCTCTGAGGAGCAATGAGTTATTTGGGTACCACCACGTGAGGAATTCTAGTTCAATCCATGGGGTTGGAAACGAGGAGCAAACAAACTGCGAACCAGGGCTGGTGTTATCTTGACATAAGAAATAGTGACTGAGGTATGTGTGCAGGGGTGGAATTAGGAAAGGGGATTTGGAAGGACACAGTCCATTTTAAGGATCTACCATCACAAAATAAATAAATCACAGTTAGGGTAATGGGAAAACTTGCAATTTAATAATAAAAAATCAATTATAAGGATAAGAAATATGTATGAAAAATAATAGTTTCCTCCACATGGCAAAAATTACTGGAGTGGGTTGTCTGTAGCAATAAAATTTGTACTTTTCCCAGCACATATGGGTGGGTTTTGTTGAACAGTGGAAGTCCAGCTAAGCAAACATGTGCAGAGATCTGCATTTCCCATTGCATCCTAACATCTCATTACCACATCAGCAATTAATATTTTGGATCTCCTGATGATCAGAAGGCAGAATTTACAAGGATGAATTAATCAGCCTTTGCAGAACCTTGGAGGGGCTGATATCAGCGGGCACACTTTGCAGAAAAGGGGGAAAGGATTCCCAGATATCATATGGCATTCCATGAGCATGAGGGACAACATCCTGCCAGCATTTAATGGGAATTCCTCAGGAGGGATGTTAAAAACACCAGTGGGATGTCTGAATTCCTTCTCCTTCAGCCCAACCTTCACCTGCATGGAGAAGACATGATGCTGGGCAACAGCCACCACGTGTCTATGGAAACTGTGATCATTTCCTTGATTTTTTTACTAGTTATGATAATAACCCCAGCAATTGCAAGTGGTAAAAATGAATGTATTCTACAGTCATAGAAACATAGAATGGTTTGGGTTGGAAGGGACCTTAAAAATCATCCAGTTCCCAGCCCCAGCCATGGGCAGGGACACCTTCCACTATCCCAGGCTGCTCCAAACCCCATCCAACCTTGAACCCTTCCAGGGATGGGGCAGCCACAGCTTCTGGGGCAACCTGTGCTAGAGCCTCAGCACCCTCACAGGGAAGAATTTCTTCCTGATATTTAACCTAAACCTACTCTCTTTCATTTTGAAGCCATTCCCCCTTGTCCTATCATTCCATACCCTTGCAAAAATTCTCTCCCCATCTTTCTGAGACAGCACTTTGCAGACTGGCACATTTGCAAAAAGCCAGCAAAGGTGACTGGTGTAAATCAGACAACTCCTGGTCCTAGAGAATCGCTGAAGGTGTTTGGGGAAGATGCCTCAAAGGGCACGAGGCAGCCTGAATAATTCACCCCAAGGAGCCTGAGAGCTGCTGCTCTCTTCTTATTTAAACTGAAAATAGTATTTCCCTTCCCAGTGCTGTCCTGCCCGAATGTGGAAGGGTCCAGAAGTGCTCTGGTCCAGCTGCAGGGTGGTGATGAAGAAGAGGAGAACTTGGACATGTCTGCTCCAGCACAGAGCAGGGAATTGGTGCTTTTCCCCCCAAGATGAAGCCAAGCAGAGAAAGACCTGGGAACCAACAGCCCCAGGACTTTCACCTTGCATGAAGCATCAGGCTCAAGTCAAAAGGTCAGCAGTTTATACCAGGTGTAAGATTTATAAAAACAGAGGCTCCCACAGACCAAAAACCTCTGCTTGTGGAGTAGCATTGGGTGAGTCCTGCTGGTTTGAGCCGCTCAGATGAGACCCCACATCCACAGTTTTGCCAACCAGACGTGGCTGACCTTGCCCAGCAAAGCCAGGCAGCAGCAAGAGGTGCTTGGGGCCACAGCCCAGCTCTGCAGCTGGCACCCTGTGAATAGTTATGGCCTTCCACCTCTCCACTGCACCACATTCCACCACAGCCTGGCCCCAGCCTGCTCACCAACAAGGTGAAAAGTGTCTAGGACAATCTGCCAGAAGGACAATGGTCCTGCAGAACCTGTGCTTCCTCAGGGAAGCAGCCTGAAACGGCAGGGATATGCACAGAAAATGATGCCTCATTAGTTAACATCAAAAATTCCTCTGAAACAGTAATTTTTAACTCATTGCCAGTTAAATTAAAATTCAGACATGCCTGTAGCAACATTTGGGTCTGCGGGAAGAATTGTTGTTCAATTAAAAGAGAAGCCAAACACCATAAAATTAGAAATGTATACAGCAAGTACAGTGGAATTCCACCTGTTCACTCCAGATGTTTGCAGTCACTCACACATCTAAAGGCTCAGTAAATAGAGCTAATGATGCTTCAGAATATCTTAATACAAGTCCTTGCATCCCTTAAAAACAGAGCTGCTCAAGCAGGGTTAGAAGAAGGGATGCTGCTAAAAACCCTGCAGGGATCACATTGCCCTTGTGGCATCCTACAGCTTGAATGGGCTTGGGGATCCAAGATTTGAGCAATTCTCCAGGGATCTGCCCTGAATTCCTGGTTTAGCAAAGGGAAGAATCTCTGGATTAATAAGAAGAACAGAAAGTGGAGCTCAAAAGGAAAGATGGCTCCTATGAATAGGAAGTGCAGCTCTCTAAAATATGTGCTGAGAAGCCAAATATCACCTCTGTGTTTGCTGCTTCCTGCACCAGGGGCCTGTTCCACAAATGTGTGTCCATCCAAGGACAGCTGCTCTCACAGCTGATTTTAAATTCTCTGGGTAATTTATTTATTACCAGTTGTTGTTCATTGCTACACTTCCTTAGCAGGGCAGCATTGCAGAGCTGGGAATCAAAACCTTTCCTTGCATGGGATTGGTTCCTGAGTGTTAAAGATCATGTTCTGAGCTTCCAGGACTTGCAGAAATCTTCCGCAATTAAAGGAAAACCAGTCAAAGAAGCTTTTCTCCCAGCCTGGAAACTGATAAAGTGACATTCCTACAGATTGATACCCCAAATCCCCAGTCCCTTCCCATCACACCTTTGGTGCTGAAGCTTTTTATGTTCTCTGTGAGTTCAACATGGACATTCCCAAATGGAGAATTACAAAACATTTAGAAAAATTGAGCATCTCTTGTGCCCCTCCCTCAAATTGGTTGAAATTGGGCCTCAGATCTTAAGGCTGCATTTGTTTGAGGGAAAAGGCACACTTCAGCATTGTTTTTGGGAACAAGATTTGTGCCTGGAGTCAGAGAGGAGTTTTGCTGGCTCACCAGGAGGTATCACTTCCAGAGCAAAGGACTCTCCCCTTGGAAAGCCTTGCCCACTCTTCAGGCTTTGGGGAGCAGTTGAGGAGTGAGTCTGAGCCAGTTTAACACATTTCTCCTGGATCTCTTGCCTCCAGGGTTCTACCTGGGCTCTGCAAAGCCAGAATCCTTCCTGCTCCAGGCATTCCCAATGTCCTTCTCTCAAAGACCATCTCTCATTTTTGTGTTCCACACTTCCTGACTTAGTGCATCTGGACTGTCCCTTGAAATATATCAGCACCTCAATGCCCAAAGCCAGAGGACACCAGGGTGCAGGGCCAGGAGGATTTCAAGAAGTAGCTGCCCCTCTTCATAAGGACACACAAAATACCTTCATCACTGCCTTGTGAAGAAAAAATACAGTTTTCTCACCCTGATTTCTTGTGTGCTCCTGACCTTGGTCCTGCAAGGACAACCTGGGGCCAGACACAAAGCTCTGAGCTGGGTGGGAGATGCTGGGACTACTTTGGGTGAGGAGGAGGAGGAGGNTTCCTCTGCCTCTGCTCCTCAGCACACACAGCTCTTCCACAGGCTGTGCACAGGGACCAGGATTTGGGCATTAATTAATAGGATTATTTCTCATGAATTTCTTCTTCCCCTTTCCATAGGATGGTTTCTGAGAGCAGTGGGTTTGACTTCCCTTCCTGAAAGCACCAAGGCTGCATTTGCAGGACCTGGCGCGTGGCCATCACCCCATTAATGCCCTCTGATATGGGGCACATTCTCAAGTTAGGAGAAAGACAGCAAATTATCATCACCCTCACCCCATAAACTGAGAAACCCCCACGACCATAAGACATCTCCCACACCCTGAGGCTGCCCCCACCACTGGATACTCCCTGGGCAAAGCAGGGAGGGATCCCACCACGCCTGGCGGGTGGCTTGTGTGCACTGATTTCCCCCCTCAAGTGGGATTTTGCCAAAACCCAAGGTTTGAAAGCCTCAGCTGAGTGAAGAAGGAGCAGCTCAAGCCAAGGAGGCACCGAGTACCTTTGCTGCTGCTCTCAGAATCTCTTTTCTTCATTATTGTAATGCAGCCTTTCATGTGATTTCTCTATGTAACTGATAATGTTCTTGAGCTTGCATTTCACAGGAAAGGTTATTTTTGAAAAGAATAAAGAAAATCCTTATCAACCTACATGCTTGTTGTAGGAATGCCAACTCTCTTATAAGTGCAGGTCCATCCATTCCTTTATTTTGATGTAAAAAAATCTCCTGGCCTGCAACTACAACATGTAAGAGGCATTGCAGGCAGAACTTGATCTCATCTCACTCTGAAGACAGCAGGGCCTTTCTCCCCCAGAATAAATCCCAAACAAGCCCCCCTCCTGCTCCCAGCTTAACTGGCAGCTTCAGCAACAAGAGATAAACTTCAACCTACATTTTCTTTCCAAGCTTAGTTGTTCATTACTTTTTTTTTCCTCCCACACCTGCCTTGATCCCCCACAAGAAGCAATTACCCAAATGATATTGTGGCTGGGGATAACTAAATATCCCTCCTGATACAAGGCAGTGATACCATCCTGACTTCTACAGGTCTTGACAGATTTTGTGCAGCATGCCTCAAAATAAAAGGGCTCTCCTCCAAAGTGGTCTGTGAACCTGCCCCCCGTTACAAGCACAGCTTGCAGAAAGGAAAGAGAAAATGGCAAAATCTCAAGGCTGGGGCATTTGGACCAAGTGCAAATGTCTAGGAAAGGTAAAACACTTGGTTATTTGATGGTTCATAAATGCTGAGGAGTCCCTGTCCTTCTTTAGGATTATTGGAGGATGAAGAAGAGGCTCCCACCCACAAAAATCACATTTCTGGGACAAATTAGCTCCCGAACAGTAAGTATTTTTTAAACAACCCTCTATTTTCTTACATTGCCAGAAGATACAGCATCAAGCTAATCTCCAGATGAGCGTGGGGAATCCAGGTGTCATTGGGCAAACACCATTCACCAGAAACTCCACGTGGCAAAGTCTACCCTGAAGGGAAGTGGAGGGGATTCTAGAATCATGGAGTGTTTGGGGTTGGAAGGGACCTTCAAGACCATCCAGTTCCAAGTGGGCACTCTCCACTGGACCAGGCTGCTCAGAGTCCCAAAGATGTAAAAAAGGGGTCTGGAGGAGGTCATCACTTATGGCTAGAGATCTGAGCTGCCAACCCCCAGCAGAGGCAGCATGGTGAGTGGGAAAAAAGCAAAACCTGCTGAAGGGCCAAGGCATAGATTTTCTGTAATTAGCAGCTGATGCCCATTGATTTTTGAAATAGCAACTCTTTAAAATGAAACATGTTGGACAATGGTCACAGCCAGGGAAATGTGCCTGAGCTCCCAGGTCTGCTCCAGTGACAGATAAAAGTGTCACCAGCATGGCACAGAGCAGCACTGAGGTGTGCACCCAGGACTGCCTCTAAAACCCCTTCGACTCCAGACCAATTTGTGCAAATAAACACCAGCATTTCTAAGGCTTGATTGACTGAAGTCAGTGAGAAGGTCTCTGCTGACTCCACTGGGCTCCAGATAAGGTTCTTCAGTTCAGTAGCTTCCAAAATGCATCTGCTTTTCTGATTTAGTGCTGTTGTATGGTGCAGGTCAGAACCAAACGAGCCTTAATTAGCTTCAAACTCAGCTCCCCGTGTTTACAACATCCTGGTTCACAGTTCTGTGCTCCATTCAGGTTTGCACATTGCCAATCAGCTGTGAACCCTGGCTGCTCTTAAAATACCTGTTTGTCTCACAGCCTCTCGCTGACTACAGAACTGCATTTGTAAATTCTCCCATAATCAAAGGTACACTAAAAATAGAGGGAATTCTTGCATATCAGGACGAGGAAAAAAATGCACGCAACTTCTTTGCTCACTGATGCAACCAAAACACCCAGGAGTTATTATAATGTGCATTCCCTTGACAGAGACTTTTATTTCATGCAAATTACTATGATTAAGATTCGAATGCTTTTTTTCCATTTTCGCACATTACTTAATCAATGTGAAGTACTGTGTAAAAATTGCATCTCTTCATAACAGTGATTTTGACCAAGTCAAGTGTTGCTGCTAGAATCCTAATCCAGACTTGTGATTCAATTATCATTTAGAGACTTTCTAAATTCAAATTAAGTTTACCAAAAAAAAAAAAAGAAAAGAAAAAGTTAATATCAATATGGATAATTTGTAGGTTTTATCAAAACAGCTTCCTGTTGCAAGGGAATGCAAAACATGTTGGATTCTTTCTGTTTCATTTACTTCTTTAACTAAACGTGAAAAATATACAGTGCTGCATGGAATGTGAGCATTAAAATGTGTACCCTGGGACACTTCTTGCTCATATTGCATTGTTTATATTTTATAGGCAGCCATCCTGAGAGCTTGAGAGAATATTTAAGCTCTGGATTTGGGCATCTGATTGAAGCAACCACATTACCACGACTTCATGAGTTGCCTGTTGTTCAGCTGAGTCCCAGAAATTCACCTCATAATCCAGATTGGGTGTCTGCTTCAGTCCTCAGAGCTACAACTACCTAAAAAAACAGGTAAAATCTGTTAAAAACCTCCCTGCTCTTGGTGTTCTACGTTAAAATTTAGATGGAATATGCATGTACATGATGCAAGCTGCCCATGAACTGCAATAACCTCATTATTTCCTCTGTTCTCATGTAATCAGGTTAAATACTTCATGTTTTTTGGGGGGGATAAATTCACTGTGGGCTGCTCGTGGGTGGGAAGGTCAGTGATAACCACGACCTCTTCCACGTTCATGGAATCATGGAATGGTTTGGGTTGAAAGGGACCTTAAAGCTGATCTAAGCTCATCTCATTCCAACCCCCTGCCATGGGCAGGGACACCTTCCATTATCCCAAGTTGCTCCAAGCCCCATCCAACCTGGCCTTGGACACTTCCACACATACAATTCATTCAACTTGGCATTGAAATCACTCCCTCAAAGCCAGCAGTGCTGGTAGCAAGCACTTTTGGGAAATAACGCCCCAGCTACTCAACACAGAGAATCCAATCAGTGGAGGAGTTGCTACATCCCTTGGCCCCAGAGATAACACAAACTATTCTGGAGAGCATTAGCCTGGAATGCTTAATATAACACCTCTAGATTTCACAGGCTAGCTAGAAAATTACATTTGCATTAATGTTTTGGCTAATTATTCTCCGACAGCCACCTAGGAAGGTTACCTGGTCTCTCAAATCTGGTATGTATCTAGTATGCTAGCAATTTCCCTTCCTTTTCATTCCTCACAGGACAGAAATTAGACATTGTCATTCCATATTATTTGCGACATGTTGACATTATAATTTAAAAGGATGCAGCAGTCCTGAACAGCTGGAGAGTAATCCTGAACAATCCTTGACAGTTTCCTTTGGAGGATGAATGCCCCTCCCTGGAGAACTGCACAGTCTCTTATTTTAAACTAACAGCTAATTTTAGACAGTTTGCCCTCTCAGAAATGCATGCCACAGAGACTTCTCTACATGGTGAACAGCAGTGACCAGAGATAAGCACCCACACAGAAAAAAGAGAGAGCTCTGAAATAGATTTTTGCTCTTCCAAGAGACATGACTTGTTTGCTGGATTGCCTGATGGAGCCAAGGAGGGGCTCTGGTTGCTGAGCCAGCCCTCCCTCTTGTGCTGAGCTGAGCTGAAAGCTCCTTGGATCCCACACACACTTTGGGGCTGCTGTGGTTTGCTGCTCCTCAGAGACTTGAGGGAATTGGTTTAAGCAGAGGGGATTTTTTTCCCACTCCCCCCCACCTATCCAGCAGGCTCAGCCCACTGGGATGGAAAGTCCTTGCTCCTGGAAGGGAGCAGGAAGCAGAGCTGCAGCAGGGTCAGGCATTACCTCTGTCTCTCACGGGTCTTGGGTGCTCAGAGGGATGGAGGCACGAGCCAGAAAACCCCTTGGAAGGTGGAAAACAGCTTCATATGGCTTTGCCTTATGGGTTGTTGGGAGAATGGAGGAATGGGAGCTGGGGATTCTCCTCCTGCTCTGCCCATGGAACAGAGCTCCATCTCTCCTGCCCTCCTGCAGCTGTGGTGTGGCCTTGAGGACAGGTTCAAACACTCCCTACCAATCAGTGCTTTTGTCTTTAGCCAGTAATAACTTGATTTTTTTTCTTTTAATCTTTCTTTTTACTTTTTTTTCTTTTTTTTCTTCTTTTTTCCCCTCCAAAAGCCTGACTTCACATCATCATGCTCCTGGGACATCCCAGGCAAAGGTACAGTGCTTGCATATCAGACATCAGCCAGGTGACCTATTTGTCAGGCCTGTGGGGTATTTTGTGTTCAGCTTAAGGGTCAACAAAAACTGCTGAAATGATTCTTGCTCTTTTGTGTGTCGTGTGGCCTGAACAGGAGCAGATGTGGCTTGCAGGAGTCATGGCAAGGACAAGCAAGAGGCACAGCAGAAGTGTCTCTCTGTTGTCAGGGGAGCTGGAGGCACTGCCCACACAGAAGGGAGCTCTCCCAAAAAGCTGGTTCATGCTCTGCAGCTCTTTTCTCTCCTGGGTACAACAGCAAGAGCAGAGGACTGAAGGGATAAATACTTTTGTACCATGAACTGAGCAAAAGCTCCCTCTGCTCAAAGAGGTGCAAGGCTGGCTCAGAGCTCAGTTGTGCTCAAACACATTTTCTCTAGATTTGCTTAATGTGGTCACTGATGAGGGAATCCTGCTTTGCTGGGACCACTGAGAGGCCTCATGCTGGCTCTGGTGGGGCTGTGGTCCAGCCTTTAACCTGTGCAAGGTTTCTTCCATGCTGCACAGCTCCTCTGGGGAACAGTTCTGCCTTTTCTGAGCAGGAATCGCTGCTGGCTGCAGAATAAAATTGTCTGGAGTTGGGCTGTGCTGGATGATGTGCCCTGTGATGTCAAGGGGAAACTCACCACTGGTTTCAAGGACAACAGCTTGAGGTCCTTTCTTCAGCTGTCTGTCATTCAGGAGTTGGTTCCTACCAGTTAAACATTTCTATCAAATCAGGACAAGTGCTCCAAAGAAGAAAGTCTGACAGAAAAAAAAAAAACAACCCAGAAAGATTTCCTGGTTCTTTTTTCTCTAATTAAGAATGACTCCCCTCAGCTCTTAAAAATCTAATCTGGGTGTTATACTTTTCAGGAAGAGAATACTTCCCTTGCAGTATTTAGAGCAGAAAGCTTAAAAACCCAGATTTTGGACTGAAGTGATTTTAAAAACCATTTCACTGTCTTTATTCTGTAGCTGGAGAAGCCAACGAGCCATGCAAAAGAAAACCCTGTGAATGTAAGAGACTGAGTGGAGTGATAAAAACCCACCTCTGCAAGGTCTGTGTGGGGAGGACTTGGTCACAGGAGTGATGCTGTTCCTGTGAAGAAACATTTGCAGGCTCCAAGCCCCCAGAAAAGCTGGGCAAGTAATACCCAGTGTGGTGCCTTGGGGATGGCAGATGAAGCTGCTCCAACACTTGTGTGTGCAGGCACCCGAGTGAACATGTAAAATGTGTGTGCCAGAGCTGAAGGGCTTGTGGGGCTCAGGGGTTTGCACCTGATAAAAAACCTGGACAAGTGTTGTGGGAGTGTGGGAGTCTGAAGAGGAGAAGTCAAGACTCATTCTCTTTTCCTGACAGATTCATTGCCCTAAAAGCCAGAATCTGAGCTGAATTTTTCATTGAGGACCAGGTGCACCCAGCTAAGAGGGGACCCAAGGAGCAATTCCCCTGTGCACAGAAATGGAGGAGATAGTGAAGGAAATTCATTATCCTGGGTCCTTCCAAACTCATTCTCAAGCAGTTGTTAGAAATGTGAGCTCAGCCAGTTGCCTCTCCAGAAAGAATAAGCTAAAACACAATGAAATAGCTTAGCAGAGTTTTTAAACCCTTATATCCCTATTGATTTTCCATGGAAAGCAGACAGTGATGAATAGTAACAGCACAGTGCCCTCAGGTTGGTTTTCTTATGCTGAGATGCAGAATGTGTCTAAACAAGTCCAATTTACTAGAAATTGTCCTCTGGAGCACAAGTCACCCCTTGTCCATCACAGTCCCTCAGACCAACTCCCACCCCCATTATTCTCCTTTAAGTATGCAGTTGACACAAGTCTGTTTAAAAACCTTTGATGTGACCCAGGGGATACAGTGGGAAACCATAAGCAAACCAAAGTTTGGGTGAGCCTTGCAAACTCTGCTCTTTAAATGACCTTGAGATCCTCTCTTTATTTCACACAGGTCTTTTCCAATCATTCCTGGGACAGCCTGGTGGGGAGAAATCAAGGGTGTTGGGTGGAAGAATGGCTCATGGGAAGCAGAAGAAAATTCCTGCCTGAGAGCTCCTGAACTATAACACCCTCTGAGGGTGTCCAGCAGATCTTCCAGAACCTCATTCCATGCTCTCATCCACTGACTGGAGGCCTCCTGGAGCCAGTGAACCCTACTAGGAGAGCAGATTGCTGAGGTGAGGCTTGCTCCTGCAGTTTCTAATATCTGAATGTGCAATGAGAGACAATTCTGGCCCCAAATACCCATCCCCAAACCAAGGCTGGTACTAATTGGGAAAGAAAAAACTGTATCTCCCCATAGCCTCAACTCTTCCCCAGGGATGGAGCTGCTTTTATCTGTGAAAATGCATTCTAACATGCCTTTGAAGAAGTCCTCTCCTGACTTGCTTCATCCACTGGCAACAGAACCCATCCCTATCCACCCAGGACAAAAAGAAAACATAAAAAAGCCCCCTCCTTATTTTCTTTCCTCCTCACACAATTTCAATTAAAATAGATTTATGCAAGCTACACTGAATGTGCCACAAATCTCTTTCCATGTTTAAAGTTGGTTAATTGGGGTTGAAAGTGAAAATTAAAAAATGGCAGCAGCTCACAGAACACAAATATCCTCTCGCAGGCCTTGTGGATGATGGAGCACAAGCAGAGGTGCTGGAGCTGGTTCTGCCTGGAGGAGAACTGCCTCCTTCACCTTGGGTTAAACACTCCAGAGCAAAGCTGGGGTTTGGGGGGAGGAGGCTGGCCTCAAAATAATGTGTGTATAATCCTCAAGATAATCAATTTCTTACAGATGTTTTGTAAACTTCCGTGTTCGCGAGCGCAAGCCATAGTACTTTCCAAATCCCTAGGGGTTGCACTTGATATCCATTTGTTATTTCCTAATGCTATTCAATCTGCTTTTCCCCCCTGTTTCTTTTTTTTTTTTTTCTCTTTTTTCCCTTTTTTAGAAGCTTGCAGCAATGAGCCTGAGCCTTCTGTCGGCAGTTGCCACCGCCTCTGCCGTTCCGCGGTGAACTTTGCGCGCGTTTCCGTATTCCTTTTCTTACACCCTGATAAAAGCATTATCAGGGAAATTCAAAAGCAAGCAGAAAACTGGCATAGCTAATTTAGGCTAATTAGTATGGCAGAAGCTGAGTCTTCTACTTCAGAGGTTCCCATGCCCTCCCATGTCTCCACCTGATCGCCTTGTCCAGCAGCAAACCCAGGAGGCAGCTCCAATTATATCATAACCTCTTCAAACACCAAGCCACTCAAGCTAATTTTATCCTATTAAACAGACTGAAGGATTCAGAAGAAAGGTTCTCCCCCAAAAGCTTCAATTACCAGTGTCCCTGATTACCATCTTTACAATCCTATATGCTACAGTTAAATACTTTTTTGCTTAGTGTTGCTTTCTTGATTTAGATGAAAAGCGAGTATTAAGAGCATGTCTTTTCAACTCAAGCAAGTGACATTCATAAAAAAAAGAAAAGGAAAAAAAAAGGAGCCTCTCTTGTTATTAGCGTGTTTAATCAAAGTCAAGTTTAGAACCGTTCAAAGACAATGCAACTGGGGAAATGTAAACATCCCCTTGCAACCAGTGGCATTTAAAGCAGCCACAGGTAACTGCCAGGAACAGCAGTGATGGCCAAAAGTACCAGAGCTAGAAGAAAAAAAAAAATATATAAAGAAAACAGCAGGATCTCCTGAGGAAAGGAAATGTCGAATGGTGCTGGGATTAAATCCCATGTCACTGGATTATTGTCACTACTGTCATAATCAGCAATAAAGACAGAAAACAGCCCCCAAGGTGCTGGGCTGGTTCATCCTTCCTTGCACCAGCACGGGGTGGCCCTGAGCACACAGCCACACCTGGCCAAACACACTCACTGGGTCACAGGTGTGCCTGGGCTCTCTGCCCGGGCCCCAGTCCCCAGGGTGGCATCAAGTCCTCACTCTCCATCCCTGTGACTCCCCTCCTCTGATGGCCAGGAGCTCCCTGGAGAACAGCTCCCCATTCTCCTGGCCAGTGCCTCCTCCCAGGGGGCTGCAGCCTTGGCTGGTGACTCCAGGTGCTGCTACAATTCAAATATATTTCAATTTAAATTCAAATTCAGGCTATTGTTTTCAACAACAGGGGGAAAAATGGAAAAAAAAATTAAAAAGTCACCTGAGCATCAAATTAACCCTCTCCTGAACACTGAACCTGGGGGAAGTTCAGGTGCTGGCAGTATCTCTCAGGACAGCATTTATGTGAAAACATCACGAGGATATTTATCACCTGAGAACTCCAGCAGCACAAATCATAACAAAAACACATCTAGCTTTTTTAGAAAGGAACTTACTCTTCGCCTTCCCCAAGCAGACTAATTTTGCTTATTCCTCTTCTTCCACTGACAGTAATTGTTTCAAACACACTCACAGCTTAATATCTTTGTTTTCTTTTGGATCATCCCATCTCTTTAGCTCCCAGTCCATCAGGAGCTGGAGGTATTCGGGTGTTGGATTTCACTACTGCTCTACTCCTCCTTGCAGTTGAAAATGAGCATTTTTCTTTTCCTCTAGAAACAAACAAACAAACAATTTCTGTCGTTTAACAGAAACTGAATGAGTTTCACCCAATTGCCCACACTTTGGGTGATAGGGAGGTGCTATTGTCTGCGGACAATGATTCTCATGCAAATGAAACAACAGCTAAACAAGAATCCTCCCTATCTCTGTTTGGGCCAATTTTCTTAACGTTTCAGCAGAGCTTAATCTGTTGGCAGAAGTGTTTAGGCCCATTAACAGCTAAAGTCACAGAGTCCACAACTCACCCTGCTGACAGTAAACACGGAATTTGAGGAATGGCCTTTAAACAATGGCTAAGCCACAAACCATTTTGTCATCAAATGCTGTGAAAGGCACATGGGCTGATGATTTTCTTCCTTGGGTTACAGCGATTTGAAAGCCTGGCTTCCCTCCCCCGAGTGCCCAGCACCCTCCAGGCTTGAGTTACAGCTGTTTTATTTGCCTTTCCAGCCCTGTGTTGTGGGACGGGTGTTGCAGGTGTGCTGCCCACGAATTACTCATTCCAGGGCTTCATATTATTTATTTGTGTTGACTGCCTTGGAGGCCAGGGCCACCCTGTGCTCGCCACTGGCCAAACGCAGGACAACACCACGCTCTGTGTCCTGCAGGGCACATTCCTGGATTTAATTGTGTTCGGGGAATCCTGTGCCCAGATCCTTGCCTAAAAATCCCCCATTGCTGAGGAGCTTTAAGATCCCTTCCAACCCAAACCATTCCATGACTCTGTTCCTGTGGAAAAGATTAAATTTATCAAGTGGGAGAGAAATATGTGGTAATTTCCAAATAATGAATTGTTAAATAAAACCTATAAGGCTTGAATCCTGGCAACAGGGATGAGGATGGGGATGGGGATGCTGGGGCTTCTCACCCGTGTTTCCCAGTGAAAAGCCCTGCTGGGCAGTGCTGAAGGAAGTCACTTTAAACCCCAGTGCCTGAATGGCACCTGAATTTATCCCCTTTCCCTGGGGAAAGAAGCACCAAGTGATGGCACATGGCTGCAACCCAAAAGACTTTTTCCAAACTTCCCTGGAATTGTTTGGAAAACACACCTCTGGAAACTCATGATGCCAACCCCATCTGCCTCCCAGGTGTTTTTCTGGTTTCTTCCCAGGACGAACCAAAGTACAGGGAAGGGAAGAGAGGAATGAGGACCAGGGCAGGGATGAAATGTTCTGGCTGCACACCCAGGTATCCCATGCTTTGATTTGTTCAGGCTGCATTCAGGTGGAATACTTATGGATTCCACCAGGAGGAATTCCACGAGGAATCCCCAGCAGTGTGACTAGGGAACGAGAGAGAAGGAAGGAAAAATAAAGATGGATTGGGGGAGAGTTACCTGGAATGCAGCATTAGGCACCAGCATGGAGATCTCTTCATCATTCCACAGCTCTGGGATGCCCACGTTTCCCTCCTCCACCTCTGCCATTCATTGCCATTCAGGGCAGGTGAAAACACGAGGTTATTTTGGTATGGTGACTTCTGAACAACACTTTGGCAATTCCCTGCCCCAGTCTTGGTATAGATTGGTCCAAAGCAACCAAAACACTTTTTTTTCCCAGTTAATTAGTTTCGCGGCAGACAAGATTCTGGGGTTTGTTGGAATGTAAGTGAAATGAAATGAAATGAAATTAAATGAAATGAAATGAAATGAAATTAAAGTGACAAAATTAGTAATATAAAATAGACTTATAGAAAAAAACCAGTAAAAATAAGAAAGCTTCTGGCCAAATTTTTCTGCCCTTTCAGTTTTTTAAAGAAATGCTACAGTGCTTTATGGAAGTTTTTAAAATGAAAAGGTATCAGTCAGTCGATTACCCATGTTATTCTGTAATGCCAGATTTGTTTCATTTATATCTTTAGATCACCACGGTTACAGTGACACTGTTGCCAGCTGCCATTTAAATGTGGGAGGAAAGGTTTGTGAGGCTTTTTTACAGATGACAATTGGGAACTACTCTGGTGGTGCCAGTACCAAGCTATAGGCATGAGACCAGAAATTGATTTTTTTCCATAGATCCTTCTGTACAATTCTGAGTGATGTGGTTCCAAACCCCCACACCTGTGTGAGGAGGTGGCTGCTGGGTGTGGTGTTGGCTGGTGGCACAAAAACACATCCCAGCTCCTGGTGTGGTGCCACCATCCCGCCTTTCAGCCCCTCATACGAGCATTTAACTACAGCTCCAGCTTTCCCCTGGCTCCAGGTTCAAGCTGATGTGAACAGATGGACAGGCTGGGCATGAATTATATGAATGAGGGCTGGAAACACAAGGAAAAGATGAAAACTAAGAGTTTAGCACGGAGCAGACACCTTTATCAGCAGCACCAGGACAACAGGGATGTATTTTGCCAGAAGAGTGTGACAGCAGCACTC
The DNA here is from genome assembly GCA_013399835.1 of Leptocoma aspasia. Lineage (NCBI taxonomy): Eukaryota > Metazoa > Chordata > Aves > Passeriformes > Nectariniidae > Leptocoma > Leptocoma aspasia. The sequence goes on from VXAX01002213.1 coordinate 53,611, forward strand.
CATGAAGTTCACTTTTTACTGGGCTGAAAGTTCTTTTCTCTGTTTTTAATGTACTACAGAGCCCCTACAATTCCCAAAATACCAACCAGAAATACTCCTTGGCAACAAAGTGGAGTTTGTGCAGCAAGCAAGCCTTTCGATCTACAAGGCAGCATCAAAGAGGGGATCTAATGAAATTTTAAAAAGGAACAAGCCATAAAACTCAGATCAAAGACTCTGAATCGTTTTGCTTATTTCTGACAGACCTGAACATTTCTTGGGAGAGTTTCTTCTAAAAGAAATAAATAAAGCACCCTCTTAAAGCCACAGCAGGACATTCCCCCAGAGATAAACATAAATACACACACACACACTTATGTATACAGATAAAATGCCCACAGTAAATCAGTTTGCAAGATTTGATTCTGCAAGAATTTGCTCAGGATGTCTGGATGGGGAGGAGGCCCCAGGAGTGTGGTGGGAGAGGAACCCCCAGTGCCAGGCTGAGCTGGCCAGAATGAGGAGGCACAGCTGTCATATCCAGCTTAGCAAGACAATTATAAGTTACTGATCTCAGGGCATACAGCAGAGATGTTGAATGAATAATGAAATTTAATTTATTAGAATTATCAGACAGACAGACCAGAAAAATTTGACTTGTACTGAGTGTTCAAGGACATACCATCTAATTTGGAAGTTTTCACTCCCCTTTTAGAAATCCAAAAGGTGTCACAGCTTTCCTTTTTTAGGAGAAGGTATAGATTGAAGCTGGATATTTTGCTGGAAAAGTATTTCTTCTTCTGGGTTTTATCAGAAGTGACAATGATCTCGGCGTTCACGGCTTAGTCCTGGCTGATCAGAACGTGCAATCAGAGGCACCACATCATGTTTCTGCCTGCAGGTGAAGCCAGAATTAATACACCTGAGTGATCCAGAACCCTCTGTCCATGGACAGTGTTCTCTGCTGCAAAGTGAGACAGAGATGGGCTCAAAACTCACCTCTTCAAACTCAGAACTCACCTCTTCAAACTCAAAAGTCACCTTCTCAAACTCAAAATTCACCTCTTCAAACTCAAAACTCACTTCTTCAAACTCAAAAGTCACTTCTTCACGGCCAGGGCGGCATCCCAAACACGGGGTTTCAGCTCTGGGGGGTGCCAGGAGCTCCTTTTGAGTTGCCTAAACCCAGCCACTCAAACTTTGCAAGCCCAAACTTTCACCCCAAACGTGAGCACGGCATGAATGGAGCAATGGAAGTTAATCAGCATCATTAAATCTGTCAGAGCAGCAGGTTATTAAAATTACCACCCATTCACCCTTGGAAATGGGAACAAAAAATTATGCCCTGGCTTTCTGAGCCTGTTTGTCTTGTTTTCCCACACTGCTCATGAATTACTCCAGTATATTACAATGTCCTCTATCTGTCTTCATTAGCATTGTGAGCAAATTGTATTGGGCTGTAATGCAGCGTTTTGGGTTTTTTTTTTTTTTTTTGGTATTGTACAAACATACACGGTGTACAGAAAATGGGCAATTTAATATGAAAAGAATATTGTGCCTCAGAATTTTTATTTTCTAAACAGTCATTTCAGTTGGGAATTATTGCATGATTTGTGCATAATTTCTCATGGATAGTTATTTAAATATAAATAGGGAAAATATGTAAGTCCATATGGCGGCTATCTACCCTTTCTTGATGCCTCTCCATATTTTTAATAGTGCAATAAACAAAAGATAAAAACATCTCTAAGCCACACACTAGTCAAAAGAAGATAATTGTGCCTCTATGTGTTTATTGTAATTTGAATGTGCTTCAATTAACTTTCCTCAATATTTCCCAGTTCTTTTAAAAGAAACTTAAATTGGTTTTTATTTTGTGAAATTTGTTTTCTGTGCAATAAGGGAAAAAAAGAAAACCACAATGCCTTTGTTTACCTCATTATGGATACATCCTATGCAGGAGTAAAGCTCAAACTCTTTATTCCCAACAACCTTTTTTTTTTTTTTTTTTCCATTCTCACATGCTTCTTATCACACTTTAAGTAAAAATATCAAATTTCTAGTGCTCCCGAGGAAGAGGCAACTAATCATCACTCAATATATCACATATCAAAGTGTGGTAAAACATGAAAATGTCAGAAAAGCAAACTCTTGCACTTTTGCACTGCAGTCACTTTTAAAAGATGAGAATTTATTACCCTTTCCTCCTCTAAATCATCAGAGCCATCAGAACAGAGAGAATGTATCTGGAATGCTTGTTGTAATTAACCTTGAGGCTTTTATTTAAACAAGGTCAAACATTTTAACAGCTTTATAAATCAAGGTTGGGTCCACATGGCTCTATAGCATCAGGCTAATGACAAAATGCACACGGAATACTTATTAAACAGCGTTTATTTACAGAAAAAATATCCTGCAGGCTTCAGGGGGACACACCTACAGGCAGAGCCGGCACTGAGGATGGATATCCACCTCCAGCCCCAACCAAATGCCCCAAGGTGATCTCTGGAATGCTGGAATGTGCTTTTTTTAGCTGCTACCAGGGAGCCCAGCCCCAGGTATGGGCAAATTAGGTCATCTGCGAATGAAGTGCATTTTAAATGTGATTGCAAAATTACAGGAGGTAGATTGCAAGCATCCCAATGTCTGCTGTTCCCATCCTTAACGTTGTCTGATTTTTATTTACTCTTTCTCCTGTGTCAGGCAGGTTTTATTGGAAGGAGAAGGAAGGAGTACATGTGAGTTGAGTAAGATGAACTACTGCCTCATAGTGAACATTAATCAGCCTCTAAAATTAACACCCTTGGATTCCTCCAGCCATTCTGGGTTATCTCCTCCTCATTAATAAAAAGTGGCCTTTATGAGTAATTCTTTTCAGTGTGGGGAACATCAATATTTCTATTTTACACTGTAAATAAACATCAGCTTTCAAGTCACCCCCGTTCACAATTTCACGCTCTGTTCAGTGTCAATATGAAGAATATCACAGTGCCTGACACAGTTCCTTTACCTGGTGCTCCTCTCCACAGGCATCCCTAACCAAAAATCCTCTCTGAAATCAAGGAGGTCCACATGGACAACAGAGGGCCACCTATGTGTGTGACCCTCCCAGCTGTAAAATATCGAGTACCATTTCCCTAAACGGCTCAGGTAATTTCTCCTCAAATGTTTCTTGGCTGTGAAATGTTTCTTTTGGGTTTTTTTTTCTCCTTAGCCCCACGGTGTGTGAGTTACCCAGACCACACTCCATGCTCGGTCTCCTGAACTTCACATCTGGGTTGCCACAACCACCTCCCACTCTGAGCTCTGGGTGCCTGAAAACATTGGGGCTGCTCCAGCTGGGACCTCCTCCTGAGCCAAAACCTCATCCCTGCCACCTGGCCACTGAATATTCTGTCACAGAATCCTAGAGGCACAGGATGGTTGGGGTTAGAAGGGACCTTAAAGATCATCTCGTTCCAACCCCCAGCCAAAATCACATCCCACTTTTCAGCATCTGCATTCACCCATTTAATTGACTTCTCCTTTCATTTGCTCCCCTCCTTTGCCCTCCAATACTGAGCATTCTCGCCGCTGTAGAAACCCCCAGGAAAAGCAAAAAAAAAAACAAAACAAAAAAAAAAAACCCAACCAAACCCAAAAAACCTCCAAAAAAACCAAAACAAAACCAAAACCAACCCCCCAAAACAAGAACAAAAACAAAACCAAAAAACACCCAAAAAAATAAAAAAAAAACCCAACCCCCCCAAAAACCCAAAAAACAAACAAACAAAAAAGCCCCAACAAACAACAGTTGTGCTAAATAAGATTTTTATGTGTGGGTGTTTAAGTATCCGCGTGAAGCAAATTTCTACCCTCTTCTCATCAAAAAGGGAACGAGACCATGTGAGTGATGTGACCAATTACGGCCGAGCACCCCAGAGCAGCTTCTGAATATTCACATCCAATTGCTCGTTTGGTGGAACAATTGCTTTGAACAGTTTGAAAAGGCAAAGATGTCAAATGTGCGGCGTGATTAAACGCGGCGAAATTACCAGCCGTTCAGCTGAAAAAGAAGCTCTGTTTCCTTCCCAGGGTAATTCTCCTCTCGAATTTTGCTCTGACGGGAGCAGGGAACACCCGGATCTCTCAGGGGCAAAGGTGCAGCGGAGTTTTGGAAGTAGCGCGGACCGGGATGCCCAGAATATGTGGGAGCTCTGCTAAGGGTGCACCAAGGCAAAAGCTTCCTCTTCACCCTCCTCTTCCTCCAGAAGCACACCTCCACCCCAGCCAGGGCAAGGCAGAGGTGGATTCTGCACGCACACCCTGATGGAAAGGTGATTCCAGTCAGAGATTTTCAGGGCCAAGTATCTGTGGGTTGAATTGTCCAGAGAACCAGCAGAGGTGTTCCATCAATACCACCCACATTTGGGAGTTTCCTGTACAGGCAAGGAACACCCTAAACCCTCAGTCCTGCTGTTTGGTTCATGCCTGTTTCTGTCATCACTGAAAATGGCCTATGATTATTAAAAAAACAGATCATTAATTCTGCCATACTGTTTTAAAAACGCTTATACAACATATCATACTTCAGTTCTGTGACTGACTCATCCACATCCAAGCATTTTTTTGTTGCAGTACACAGAGCAGTGTGTGCTTCCCAGATGGCAGAAGGGAGCTGGGAGCATCCGTGAGGAGGAAAAAGGTAATGCATCCTGCAGGGTCACATCTTCTGCTCAGCCCTTGTCAGGGAGAGGGCCACAGAAGCACTGCCCAGCTCCAGCTGCTCAGGTCTGGGCCCACCTCTGGAATCAATTTCTGTCCTCCTGGCCCCCCTTTGGGGAAGGTGATTCACATTATTTAAAAAAAAAATTCTTCTTAACAAGATACTGCCACACGTTTTTTGTGCAAAAGGCTTCTTGATGCAGAAGGTAAAATGATGAAACAGCCTTTATAAAATCCTCCCTGAAACTAAAGAACTTTTTCTTTTCCATCCTTTCTTCTTGTTTCCTACCCAGAGATCTGAGCTAATTTTCCTTATCCATAGGCTCCCCCATGCCCTTAAAAAAAAAAAAGGGGGGGGGGGGGAAGACTGTATTCACTAATTATACATCCTGAAAAGAATTTGGTTCAGTGTAAGATGATCCTAGTGATATGCTAATCCTTTTTTCTGCTTGGTGCAGCCTGAAGCCTGTGTCTAACATTTTTTTCAACTGTATGACAATAAAAGTTGTGGCAACAAAAGGAATAAATGGGCAGCTAAAGAAGGTATAGCTGAAACACATGGCAGACCAGTTCTCTCCTCTCCTTCTGGCTGCTCTTTTGTAGGCTCTGGTTTGGTATCCTCAAGTCAATAGCCGAAAGCCAGCCACCTTAGCAACTTAGTATGACACCCAAGCCCTCTCTCTTTACATTCATGAATAGTCAGCAAGCAGCAGACAAAATAGAACTAATCTTTTTTGACAGAATTGTTCAATTTTAGAGGAAAGGCTTTTGAGGCACCTTCCATACATTTGCAGAATATGAGACAACAATGGCCACCACCACATTTTTGACAAAAGGACGACCAGGGGTGTGAGCGCGCACACGCACCACGGCCGTCAACAGAAAATATTGCAGCCAAGTTCAAGCCACTGCAGGATGTGCCCATTGTTAGGGGGAAGGCTGGCAGGCAAGAAAATAAATAAATAAATAATTAAANACCCAGTCTACAGGCAAAACCACAAGTTAGCAACACGGTCCATGCAGCTGCAACACTGCATTTAAAATTCAGTTTACTCCTAGGAAGAGGGCTAATCCTGCCCCTGTAATTCCCTACAGCCAAAATGTACCCCCCTCCCTGAGTGACAGTGCAATGCAAAGACACTCGCACGCTTATCTTCCCCAACCAGATGGCCGACTTGGATCAATGCACACACGCCACGATCAATGGGAGCGATAAAGAATTAGGAAAACAGTGGTACATGCTCCCAGAAAGCTTGTACACTGCATAATTATTTTATGATTCTACACATGGCTACATGTGATACTGGAGTCAAGAAGGAAAAGGATAATTAGAGAGCCAGAAAGCGCCCGTACTGCACTGCACACTTTGTCAGTCAGCAGTTCCCACTCGGCTCAACTCGCCGCCCTTATCTCCTCTCCTGCCCCCTTGCAAACGAATTTAGGGAATATGTAAAATATTAGAGGGAGGTGGCTTCTGGGTTACCGGGACGGGATACGGGAGATTATCGTGTCCTGTGATACGGCAGCAAAAAGTTTTTGTGCGAGGGGTGGGGCGGGACTGTGCGAGCGTCGCTCGGGGAGCGGAGCCCGGGGTGGCATCCTGGGGCACCCCGAACCCTTCCAGGGCTTTGTTGGGAGAGGGCCACATCCAGATCCCGTCAGTAAAATCCAGCTGCACGGTTGCTCTCTGGGTTTGGGGTTTTTTTTCCCCTCCTTCCCTCCCAGGAGCGATTTTGTGATTGGCTCCTTGTATCCATCCCGTTTTGCCACCGCTCCGAAGGGAAGGGAAGGGGAGGGGGCAGGAAAGAGCTGCCCCCCCGCTCTGATCGAACACAGAATAAATATCAAAGCTGGCTGGTCACCACCCGAATCGGGATGGCAAAGAGCACATGACCGAGATTAGGGAGCAGAACAATGCCAGGCGGAGCGCTGCCCTGGGTGGCAAGGCGGGCAGCGAGGAATCGCAAAAAACACCTCGTCACCGCCTGACGCCACCGAGCCACCGACACCTCCTCGTCCTGCCTGCACCGGTGCGACACCACCCTCTGATTGCTGCTGGGAACGCGGGGGCGACAAGGAGATGGGAGGCACCTTCTCCCCGGGAGTGCCACACGGACAGGACCTTCCCGCTAGTGGGATCTAGGCTGGTGGCATGGGGAGAGAGGGGTAGGAAATTCCCAAAATGGATTGTGGAGGGTTCACCGACCAACCAGAGGAGGAGCAGGGGGTGTGATGGAGAGCTGGAGCTCTGGGTGGAATGGGGGAGTCACCAGTGTCCCTTCTGCAGCTGCCTTTCCTGCAGAGGTGTCACCTCTGGAGACCATGGTCCAGAAATACCTGCCCAGGTCCTTCTGCAGGGATGTGGCAGAGAGGCTCACCCCACATCCCCTCATCCCTGTCCCTGCACAAACCGGGGCCAAACAGCACTTTTCAGTAAATAAATGAACAGACACTGTGGTGGTGACATGTTTGGAAACGCCCATTTTAAACACAAGGCTTTAAAATTGGGATCTCTCCTGCTGACATTCAGCTTAAGTCAGGACCAAAGCCCAGAGCCCTTCTCCTGACATGTGGAGCAAAACATCTCTGATATGCACTCCAAAAGCACATCCAAGTCACCCCAAAAAGCACTTTACTCATCTCCTCCCCTCAAACACAGCTCACTGGACAGGCAAAGGCCCCAGACTGCAGCAGGTTCACAAGTAGAAACCACCACTGTGGACCTGTCTGTGGGGCTGGACAGGTGATCAGAGACACCCCATGTGCAGCAGGTCACTCACTGAGCTGGTGGCTGCAGCTCCAGCCATGAACACACACTTCTGCTGGTGGCATCTGTCAGGAGGGGAATGAAGATGATACACAGAGATTCCTAATCAAGGTGCACTCGCTCAAGGGACCACCTTGATTGGGATTTCAAAACCCTGGAGGATTTATATCCTGGACAACTGTGCATGGATTCCACCTGCTATAACAAGCCTGCTCTGATGGGCGTGTGACCATCACTGGTGTCACTGTCACAGCAGCATTGTTCCACCTGAGCAGGTGTGCATTGACCAAAACCTTGGGGAGACAGATCTCTGGAAAAGGTGCACAGAGTGTAAGACAAGTGCCTGTTTCAACCTCCTAATCAAAATGGGTCTATGAAAAAAATCCAATCAGCATTTTGGACAGATACGAAAGTTTTGTTGGTGCTTCTGTTTCTTTTGATACTTTACAGCTATGCACAGAAAACCCCTACAATATTTCCTTCCTTTTAAAATTGCCATTTTTGGGTAAAAGTTATATTAAAGACTTATCTCAAATTGAATATTTATCCTAGAAATAAAAAAAAAAAATCTCAGTTTCAGTTCTCAAAGTTCTTCCCTTTTTTTATGGTCAAATAATGATAGGCGGGTCAGATAGAAAAGGGAATTGGTTCCAAAATTCCTCATGAGAAATAATTGCCTCCACTAATCATTGTTCCCACAAAGAAAAGGTTCTTTAGTGACACAGGTTCTGCCTTTGGAGTTGGCATCATACTGGGCAACAGTGTAATTAGAAATGGAGAGATGTAATAACTCTCCAGGTTGGAACTGATCTGTGCAAGATCAGTTTTGCCTCACTTGGAGATGGACTATCCATTTCTGGAGTGCAGTTTAATTACTTCTGTGGTAGCAGGTGGTAAATTCTGCCTCTCCCCTGAATGGCAAAGCTTCTCTTCTCCTCAGCCCAGTTCCCTACACCTTTGCTAGGTCCATCCTCTTCCTCGCTGGGTCTGTCTCTGTTTGGTATTTTCCTGCTGTAGCAGTTTTGATGGACAAATTCCACCTTTTCTTGGGGTAAGGGAAGACCTGGAGCCACAGCTGCAGCCAAAGAAAGCACATTACCTTTCAGAACAGGGGATTTTTTCCAGTCCTCTGTGTATTAGTCAGACTTTCTAACACAGAATTAAATAACCTGACAGATGCCTTAAATTTTGGCAGCTGCTTTGGCTCTCTCAGGACAGGCAGGGATGGCTAAAAGATGTGGGACACCTTGGCCATGTCTGCTGTTTCTTGGGCAGGCTGCTGCCAGAGGTTTTAAATATCACACAAATATCAAGGAATTGTCTCAAGAATGGCTGGATTATCATCCTCTTTAACAGCCCTCTGTTTTTGTCCTCTGGTGAGGCTGGTCCGTGCCACTCAAGGAGTAACTTGAAGTTCCCATGCCATGGCCCCTGCTCTGGATCAAGGCTGGAAGTGCAAATGAGCATCCTGTCATGAGAGAGGGTGTGAAAACCACCTGGGACCAGCCCAAAAACCATCCCACCACAGAGCAGCTCAGGAACCCCTGCTGTGGATCCTCCCTGCAATGGGAGCACACCCAGCTCCACGTGGAAAGCCCCCTGACAAGGAGCACCTCAGGGTGGCTGCTGTGAAGAGTTTCATGCAAAACTCTGTTCCACAAAGTCACGGAATCACAGAATCCCAGAATGGTTTGGGTTGGAGGGGAGCTTCAAGACCACCTGTTTGCAGCCTCCTGTCACGGGCAGGGACACCTTCCACTATCCCAGGTTGCTCCAAGCCCTGTCCAGCCTGACCTGGAACAGTCCAGGGACAGGGCAGCCACAGCTTCTCTGGGCACCCTGTGCCAGGGTTTCACCTTCCTCACAGGGAAGGATTTCTTCTGAACATCACATGTAAATCTCCCCTCTGCCAGTTTAAAGTCCACCAAGTAAAAGACAAATCACTAGAAGGAGAATAACTCTCTGCAGAGCAGTGCCCAGAACTCTGTTACAAAAGGGGAGCCAAGGTACCTTTTGGTGCCTCTCACAGCAAGTGGGTGATAACCACATTTCTGTGGGTGATAACACACAACACTGATGCTGTTCCTAATGACATACAGGAATTGCTGAAATAAAAGAAAAATATAATTTAGTTCTTAACTATTGAGAGCAAATCAGAATTAAGTCGTCCCAGATGCAAGTAGGCTGGTAGAGAAGCAAGCAACAATTTTTGTGTCTTTTCTATATGTTAAGGTTGGTGGGTTTTTTTTTGTTTTGTTTTGTTTTTTTTTTTTGGTCTCTTGCAAAGCTAAGTAGCAAATTTTTTCTTTTCTCTTCCATTATTTCCTACTTAATTTTAGGTTCCAGTTTTGGTCTTGAACAGTAAAGCTGTTATCAGCGAGCAGTGCCTTGGACTCATGGAGGCTCTCAGAAAATACTGGTGCCATCTTCCATAAAACATTTTAAACACATGCTATTTGTTTTTAGTCTCCCTTCTGGTTTTACACCCTACAAAGAGGACATTTAATATGTACAATAGAATTAATAGGCATGCAATGTAAGCAGGACTTACATTCAAAATACACTTCCACAAAACAAAGGAGCAGCTGTGAAAATGTAGAGTCTGCTGAAAATTTTTTACTTGGGTATCACATTTGCTAAAAGATTTACTCTGCAAAGTTTTATCTAATTTCCCATTCATTCAATTAAGGAGAGAGATAAATTCCCAGATCCCAAGAGATTAGGGGAAACTATGTTTAGCTCCCCCTTACCCCTGCGATCAAGCCCATGTTCAGTTTCATGATTATCTCTCTCAAGCTTGTGTTTACAGGCTCTGTGCTGCTGATAGAGGAGCACCTCCATCTTCCACCAGATCCAGAGGGATTTGAAAGTACTCAGGATGGCACAGATCTCTCCAGATCAGGAGGATTCAAACCACATGGGACAAAATACCCCATTCAGCAAGGCTAGGGCAGCTTAGTGAGGATTGGGTTTTGGGCAACCCGGTCTAGGGGAAGGTGTCCCTGCCCCATGGCAGGGGGGCTGGAACTTTGGGACTGGATGGTCTTTAAGATCCCTTTAAACCCAAACCATTTTAGGATTATACAGTTCTGTGAATGGGCTTTCAGCTTTTCTGGAAATAATTTCTGGAAGGAAGGAAGGAAGGAAGGAAGAAAGGAAGGAAGGAAGGAAGGAAGGAAAATTAAGTAGGAAATAATGGAAGAGAAAAGAGAGAATTTGCTACTTAGCTTTGCAAGAGAGAGGCAAAAAAAAAAAACAACCCTAACATATAGAAAAGACACAAAAATTGTTGCTTGCTTCTCTACCAACCTGCTTGCATCTGGGATGATTTAAGTCTGATTTGCTCTCAATAGTTAAGTAAATTATATTTTTCTTTTATTTCAGCAATTCCTGTATGTCATTAGGAACATTAGGAACATTACCAGAGTCAAACAGTTCAGAGCAAGAAGCAAACACCCACCAAAATTTCTTAGAAATTAACCACATGATAAAGCAGAGGAAAACACATGAAGTTAAAATTCATCAGTGTTCTCCTGGTATCTGAGTCTCATTTCCTCTATCAACTTGCCCAAGCAATAGCAGCAATATTTTTTTGAACAAAACTAGAAACACCAAAGTTTTGTTGAAAATCAGTCCAGAATTCTGGACTGATNTTTAGGATTATACAGTTCTGTGAATGGGCTTTCAGCTTTTCTGGAAATAATTTCTGGAAGGAAGGAAGGAAGGAAGGAAGNCAATAGCAGCAATATTTTTTTGAACAAAACTAGAAACACCAAAGTTTTGTTGAAAATCAGTCCAGAATTCTGGACTGATCATGACTTTAATCATTGGGGTAGTTATTTTCTGGAGTCAGCTACCCATTTAAAGGGAAGTATGGGTCTTGTGGCTGACAAATGGCTAGAAAGGTTGAACATGGAGACTCTCATCCTGAAAACACCGAGCTCTGAAAGAGATTCCTGGCCACTTTTATGCATCAGGAGAAGGCACAGCTGAAGTGTTCCTATGTCCCACCACTCAGTCAGAGGTTGGGAGGTGTTGGTAGCACAAACCTCTTGCCTTATTGAATTTATGACCTAAATACACCAATGATTCTGGGTTGCAAGAGGTTTTCCTGCTATTTACACCTCCCATGTTTCTATGGGTAATGGGGATGGACAATTCCAGCACCCCACAGACCAAAGGGAAATTGAATTTCCTGCAGTCCTGGTGGGCAAGGTGTCCTCAGGTCCTTTTGTTCCAAACACTAATGAACAGCAGAAATGTAGAGCAGCAGTTCCTTTATGCATTCAAGGCAAAGCATTTAGCAGCAGGTTTGATGGGACCATTACCTCTCACACTGACCTGCATTGTGTCAGGAAGTTCTTCTTTTCACCCATTTGGTGTCCCTAAACTTCTGCTTGGATTGAAAATTCTTTGAGGATAAAAAAATCTTGTTGGTGAGGGGTTTTTTTCCATAATCCACAAACAGGCTGTAGCAACTGTGATATTTCTCCTCCTGCTGCTGCAACTGGCACTGTAATTGGTATTGAGCCTCTCTTGATACCTTGATGAAGAATTAATTTCCAAAAGCATCCTCAGGTATGGAGAAGTTTGCAGATTTGAGCCTCAGATAAAAAACATGGTTATTTGACAAACAATATATAAAATGTTAACTCCTTCATGTTTCAAAGCAGGAAAACTTCAGGACACTAAACAGACTTTCTTGGATTTTGCTCTCTGTTTGTAAAAAAATGAAGCAAACAAGGCAAATGCTGCAAAAGACCAAAGATCTTACTCTAAATGTTACCAGAAATTTCTGATTAAACATTTATGAATACACTGCCTGGCTTTAATAAGCTTAAAAACATCATCAGCAATTAACGGGCGAACCAGAATGATGCTGCACAGTCAAACAAGGGTAATTGTGCTCATTATATTGCCAGAGATGCAGCTGATCAAAAAGGAAAACACTGTTTTCCCTGAAGTTCCTTCACAGTCTTTAGGTGGGATCAGCGCTGAGTTCACAGGCACTAATCAGGCAAAGGGCTTCACACAGGAGCTGCTCACCAGCCTGTGGTGCCTCACACCCCACCAACACTCACAGAAGGGCTCCCACTGGGTGTGAGTATTTCCTTTTCCAAGGCTATTCCTGCTTTTTTAGCCATTTCACCTGAAATAGCCACGTTTATCCCTCAAGAAGCAGCACCAGGACTGGTCGTTCAGCCTCTGGTCATTCTGCATTGTGGAGGGCAAATGTTGAGGGACAGCAGGGGGTATGGATATGTCTGCAAACTGGTTTCTGGAGGCAAAATATCCCTGTGAATTTACTTGGAAACATTAATATGGTGGAACCTCGTTACTACAGAAAGTGAAAAAGCTAATTTTTTTCCTGCAGTGACATAATTCTTGTCACCCAGGAATGTGAGAGGGGCAACGTCTGCAGGCAGAGGGTAAAAACTCAGCTGACATAACTGGAAATGGGACAGGCAAACCATTTTCACAACAAAAATTGTCGTTGTTTTTCTAATCCAAAGCTGGGATTCTGAAGTTTGGCTTTCCCACTACTGTCTCTTTCCAGGATGGGACAAACTGGACCACCCTGAAAAGCTGCAGCTCCCTCCACAACCAAAGGTCACATGCACCCAGTCAGTGGTGACTCTATAAAGGAATTGCTGGCTTTGTTTGGGCCTTGCTCTGCATATGAACAAGCACTTCACCCATTCCCCTCACCCTGGCCTCTCATTTCCATAATTACCTGCATTTATTGCTTACTGTGAGTATGATGCATTTAAAGCCTCAATTTATCCGAACGGGGCCTGCAGCTGTGGGTGCTGTGCTGCACCCACAGGTTTCTTTAATGGACTGGTGCTTTCTTAGCCAGTGTAACCAAGCACCAGTTCCCTCCAGGGATACACAACAGCCTCTCCTCCAAGCCAGCAAACTGTTGGTTATGGCAACATTGCTTAGTGATGTCTGTTTTTTAAGAAATGTGCACCAATACGATGCCTGCACCCACATTTTCAACAGAGAGACTCGTGGGCTTGAATTACAGCTCATATTTTACCAGCTCCCAGTGCCATGGCTTTTAAAGCTCTGTTTCTGAAAAAACATTTTCTTTGCCTCAGAAAAAGGAAAGTTGCTCCTTGTGCAAAACTGATTTTTAAAATTTATGGTGAGCCCTTTAAATTTTTAAGCTTTGTGGTGAAATATTTTGCATGAGAACTACATGTGCAAACATAAAATGCAATTTTTAATATTTCACGAAGGTCCAGAGAGGAGACAAGAAAGGGGTTGCAATGAGGTTCAGCACCAAACTGAATTCTGCATCTCAGCAATAATTCACCAACGTAATTCCCTCAAGGACTCACATCAGCTCAGTCTGGAGAAAGAAAATTCAAGGAAAAGGCTCTGAGCCTTTAAGCACAGATTCCTTCTCTCAGAAGTCAGGAGGCAGCAGTTAAATTCAGTTTGAACGTGCCCTCCCCGTGCCCAGCTCAGACCACACACGTTCCTGGTGACTCAGGGGGTGAAATGTGTCCTGCTCTGCTCTGGGTCACTCAGGGCCAGAAACTCTTTGAGGTTTTGGCTCCAAGGTGCAGCCCTGTGAAATCCTCATGGGGACAATCCTGCCCCACGTTGGCTGGCCTGATGGAGTTGCCCCTTTTGGAGATCAACCCAATTTGCACAGACCCTTGTCATTAGCATAGACCCATTTCAAGAGAGGTCTTTGAACACCAGTTGCCTCCAAATTCCATTACCTCTCTCCCTGCTGGGTTTTGTGCTTTGAGTATCAGGCAGGGGCTGGGAGAAGAAAAGAAAAAGAAAAAAACCCAGTAAGTGAAATCCTAAGCCCAAATAATTAGACGTGTTGTGGTTAGTTCTCTAAACTCTTACTTATTGCTTTTTCTCCGTTTGACAGAATATAATCTGCTTTTTTTTTTTTCAGACTTGACACACAGGTCAGTTAATCCAGAGGTTCCTAAGTATGAATGAGGCAGAGAGAGAGAGGCAAACACCAACTTTTTATGTGTTTGTCACAGCACTTCATCTTTGTTTGCAGCCTCATCTGAGGTACAAGCAAATTTCAGAGTCATCCTTGCTTGCAGGTACTCTGAGAAAACTTCAGTTGGAGAGGGAAAAACAAGCAGGATGTCTTTGCTGTCTGGCAGATAAGCTTAAGGGTAACAATAATATCTCATCCTTTGAGAGGCAGGCTTGGGGTTGCTGGATAATTTTAAGAGGAAAAACTGCTCGTAGAAAAATGCTGTGTGGACAGAGGAGAGTTTTAGCTGTACACTGGAAAGGTAGCAGATGTATTTTTTTTTTTCACCTGGAGGTGAAGATCCAGCCCTGACCTGGCATGGGGGGCACTCCTTGCTTTTGAAAATTAGATTGTGAGTGCAGGACAACTGAGGGAGTCCAGCTGGTTTGATTGCTCAGAGGTTTTTTGTTTCTTTGTGTTCAGAAGTGAGCATTTAAACTTGTTGTCTAGAAAATAGAAGGGAAAAAGGTTATTTCTGCTAAATATCCAACACTTTGGTGCACTCCACCATCATTACTCTCCACAAGTGAGGGTACCAGTATTCAATGCCTGTAAAAACCTATTTGAAAGTAGGACATGGCAGCCAAAGCCAAGAAGGTCTCCTCACATGGATTAAAGTTCTGCTGCTATGGGATCTTTGGCTTAAATTCACTTTGATCAGGCCACAGCATGACCTACAACATGTGAGCTCACTCTGGGGCTGCAAAAGCAGAACTGTTGGCACTTCAGTCTTTTTATTTCAGTGCAGTTGTCTGCACTGGTTGGGTTTTCTTCAGAAAGAGAATTCTTACTTGGAGTGATTTGGGTACAAAAGAAAGTGAGATTGAAACATCAACATGGAGTAGAAAGGAGTGAGGTGTGTGATTCTCATTTCTTCTCCAGGGAGCCAACTTTGCCCTGGCTTTCAGGGAAGTTTTGTCCTCTGCAGGGCCAGGAGTTGGACTCCATCCTGGTGTTTCCTTCCCATCTCAGGACATTCTGTGGTCTCTCACCCCAATTACACAGGGCTCCATGATTCAGAGGAGCAAAATCCTTGAGGAGAGACCTTAGAGGTCCTTGAATGGTATTTTTTTTTCACCTTTTGCTAGATCTTGTCAACAAGGAGTAGACTACTAACTGGATTTTAAATTCTCTGAAAAGCCACTTGAAAGACAGTTGGGACAATGCAAGGAGACATTACCTGATAGCATTCCTTACTAGCTGCAGTTTTCCAAAAGCTGATGGCTCTCCACTCAGTTCCCTCACAGTGCTGCAGTTTTCCTGCAAAATGACAAAATACTGCAGGGACAAGGTGAGGTCACCACTGGAGGAGGCAGGACAGAGCCTGTGAGCTGGAAAGAAACAACACAGGATATTACTGGCACACGCTGCTGTGGATGAGATTACTGTCAGGGAAGACTGAGCTGAATTGACACCTCCAACAAAAAAAGAGACAGTGCTACGGCTACAGAGTCTTTGAAATCCCTTCCTGTGAGCAGCAGCATTCCCTCTGCCTCGCTCAGATTGGGCTGCAATGAGCTCTTCTCCCTCCGTGAGGCTGCCCTGATGTGAGGGATGTAGCTCTGCGTGGTGGCAAATGGGAAAGGCTGTGTGTCATCTGAGCTGCTGGCACTCCAAGTGATGTTGCCTAATCAGGTTATCTTTGGGTTTCACAGAGCTGCTGAGAGAGGCTGGGGAGGAGCAGAGCTATGGGAGACTCCAGCAATGAAGGATTTGGAGGCGCGGCTTTATTTAGTCCGTTTTAGGATTTCGTCCTGCAGCCCCGACACCTGTTTGCCACAAGCAGGCAAACCCACATGGTCTCCAGGATCAAAACCAGGTGATGGGGTTGTTGGTTGGTGTTTGGCTCAATCCAGAGCCTGCTCAGCCCATGGGAGGCACTAAGCTGGGACTGATCTCCTACGAGGCGAGAGGTTCCCTTCATGTCCGTGGGGTGGAAATGGCATGGGCTGGATTAAGACAACTTTGGGGGACAGGGAGGAAGGAGGGGTTTTTTTACATCATCCAGAACTTCTCAGGTGCAACTGCACTGCTCCCTGGGAGCAAAGACCAGCTGTGGGCTAGTGAGTAAAAGTCATTTTGCTCCTGAAAACCAGAGATATGAAAAGCAGCTCTGCTAATTCAGTGCAACTTGAATTAAAGCTACTACAACAATGCTGTGTGGAGATTACTCTCTTTAGTGTTTTGACAGCCATTTTGCACACACCTTATGACCATGGTTCCTCAGAGTGGAAAAATCACCCACCAGGCTTTGGTCCTGCATTTTCTTTTGGTGAGACCTGCGAGCCCAGGTGGGGATCAAAATGTAATTCTGCAGATTATTTAGAAATGTCACCCTTCTCAGGGTGCTCAGGTGCACCTCTTCATGTCATTATCAGTATCCACAAAATGCTGTCTGCTTTGAAAAGCATTCCCCACCTTAAAGTAATAGAATTTCACCCAGGAATATGTAGATTTCAACAGTTCTCATCAACAAACTGTGAGCTTGCTGATAAGCACAAGAAACATGATGGATGAGAAACATGAGAAAACTCCAGCAACTAAAAGTTGTGAGGATTCATCTTTTCAAACAGGGATTCATGTTTGCAATTCCCATGAGTATTACCAGGATATAAATCCCAGCACATCAAGAGGGGAATATAACCCCTGGTGGTTTGGAATTAAAGGCGTTCTGAGGGGTGCAGAGTCTCATCTTAAGACACAGAGCCACAGTGTGCATCTAAATCCCTGTACACTGGGATGTGGATGTGTTGGGATCACAGGAACAGCAGTGATGATGCAGCTTGTTTGGGGCTTTTGAAACAGGCTGGCACAGACACGTCTTCCCAAATTAGTGATTTTAAATTGCAGGTGGCTGCTGCTTTCAGTTTTCATCCACCCTGTAACCCTGGAGATGGTTTCACTAATACAGCACTTCCTAAATGTTTAGACCCCAGGTGTGCAACGGTGTTCTTATTGATGAGATTTAAATTCTAATTTTTTTTTTTCCGGTACTCCTAATGATGGGAACAAAGATAACTGCATCGGGTCATATCTTTCATTATCACACAATCTTTCTTTCTTCCTTGCATTATTGGTGATGGGTTTAGTTTGTTTTACACTGAATTTTCTGAGATTGTACATATATTTGTGTACAGGGTATGTCCTTACCTTGAGCCAGGATAGCAGCTTGTCTATCCACTCATGTGTAAACGCTGTCTCCATGTGCACACTTGCACCTGCAGTCATTATTTTATCAGTGAGTATTAAACTGTGTTATTAATTTGGTGTTTTGTGGGTTTTTTGTAGTGCTTATCTACATACAATCATAGAGTCCTAAAATTGCTCAGGTTGGAAAAGCCCTCTACGGTCACCAAACCCAAACTTTCCCCAAGGCCACCACTAAACCATGCCCCCAAGTGCCACACCTACAATTCTTTTAAATATTTCATAAGTGAAGGAATTTTTTTTTAACTCTATGGAGAATTATGGAGATTCAGGGAGTTGTGCAAATTTGCCTTTGTTTTTGCTCAGGTCTACCAATGCTTGAAGGTTTTGAGGTGAGAATCCCAGGATGGAGTGCTGTGTCCTGTGCTATTCATAAATCATCTGGGACTCACACAACGTTTGCCTCTACTTTAAAACATCTGAAGTCTACAGACAAATAAATACAGCATGAATTAAATGTAGATTTATTGTCCATGATGTGCTGTGCAACAAGCAGCAAAACAGAGAGTCCATCTGCAGGATGGCAGACCAAAGCACAGCCCCCTGAAAATGAATCCATCCCTAATCACTGCCAAAATCCTGAGTTTGCAGGAGATATTTCCCTTATCAAGACCTGTAGCTGGAGTCACTGATATGGGTAATTTCCCAGGTGTTTGCTTGCCAGGGAAAGGGTCACCTGGGGTTGGGAATTGACTCCTGGAGGATGAAGAGCTGTGACCCAGCAACAAAATAAGTGTAGGGAAAGGTCTGCCTATACAGCAAAATGTCACAGCTATTGTAATTCCAGAAAATGCCAGGGAGCTGGATTCACAGGACTCTTCCAGCTGCATGTTACATGACATCCCTCCACCTGTGCCAGCTGCACCCTGTGCCTTTATGGAAATAGCCCCAAAGAGTGTTCAGGAAGAGAATGAGACTAGAAAAAGGCACTATCACTATTCAGTTATAAGCTATGGAATATAAATACTTTGATTGGAATATATATATATATATAAAAT
>VXAX01002220.1:5048-16575 GCA_013399835.1 Leptocoma aspasia
CCGGGGGATGCTCCCTCAGGTGTGCCCGGGGCTGAGGACCCGGGGATGCTCCCTCAGCTGCTCCCTCCCGCCTGTGGATAGCCCAGGGCTGGTGACCAAGACCCTTCCCTGCCCAGGGTGTCACTCTGCACCCTGAGGTGTCCCAGCCGTAGGAGCACGAAGGGATCAGAGGGTTGGACACCGAAGTTCGATGAAGTTCGGGTGAAGCCCCTCTGCTCCCCGAATTTCCCCCGACACCTGGATTTAGGAAGAGTCAGGTCCATCCATCAGGTGCTGCTGCACCCTCATGGGAACCCCGAATCTGTGTCCCCTCCAGTGGAGCAGAGTTTGTCACTGTGTCACTGTTTCAGAGCCCCACCAAACTGCCAGGCCCAGGAGGGGCAGGTGGCACTGGAGCTTTGAACAGTGTTGGTCCCTAAGACACGCAGAGACAACTTCCCCTGCCCCATTTATTCTTTCAGCTTTAGGTCGGGATTTTTCCCCCAGCTGCTGTGAACACCTTGAGGGTTTAAATGCGATCTGGGGTGGAAAGGATGGACTTATTTCTATGTATTCAACTATAATTTGTATAAGACCTCCTAAAGTGGCTTTTCTGATACTCCAGATCTTAAACCAAGAGGTTGCTGTAGAACTGAGTTTTTACCTTTTGTTTGGTGTTTTTATTTTTCTGTTTTGGCATTTGACTCTTTCTAATGAAACTGTTGGGTTTAATAGGAATAATTTGCATCCCTCTCAAATATAATCTGTCTGTTACAAAGCACCAGCAGGAGCTGCTGTGTTGTAGCCAGTGTCACTGGGCCATCTGCAAAGGCGTGACCTTTGTGTTTAGCAGCCCAACACCAAACTGTGTTTATGAAAGTGTCCCTCTAACTGGTGTCACTGAAATTATTTGATAGCCTTCCTTGTACGAACGCCGGCAATTTTTATATGCAACAGCAAAGTATTTATTGGTGCAAGCAAACACTTTGTTTGAAGGATAAAATAGGAAAACACTACTATAAAATACTCATTTTTCCACTTCTGCCTGGCATAACTCACTGGGAGTGAACAGCTCAGCTTGAATTGGTGGGACCTGCGGGGATGTCTGATACCTGTGTGCAGCACGGGGAAAACCCTGCTGGTGCACACCAGGGATTTCTGCTTTGTCTCCAGTCCAGGCAGGTGTAAACTCAGGGCCAGGGGCACAATTACCCCTGCCCTGGGATGAGGAGAAATGACACCTGACTCGATAGGTGCAGCCTGGACCTGGATCAGGCAGTTCAGCACAGGGTGGCAAACTAAGATTTTCTCTTCACGTTTCGTGTGTCTTGATTTGAGATTTTGAACCTTTCAGCTTCTGCATGTTGGTTCCCAAATCAGAAAACTGCAGATACCTCTGGCTGGTTTTCTGTTTCCTCTCCTCCCTGGCTCCACAGAAAGGTGCTGCACCTCCTAGAGATTGTTTGTGACGAAGGATTGTGTATTGAATGCTGTTTAACACCGTGATGCTTTAGTTTTAGATTCATGTTTTAGATTTCTCCCAAACCGTGGGACACAATGTGGGTGTTGGGACACTCGTGGGCACGAAGGGGTGGCAAATGCCGGAGCCCTCTGCTATTTTAACCTGTCCGTGTGCTGCTCCTGTGCAAGTTGCAAAGGCAGGAGCTCTGGTTCAGGCAGGGCAGCAGCTCAGCGTGCTCTGGGATCAGAGGAGCAGCTATTGTTCTCCCGAGGCGTGGCTCCAATCCAAACGGACACACTGGGGATGGGATTTGTATCTGTGGCGCTCGCAGCCTCCACATGCAAGATGAGAAAGTCCCTGTTTTAAATGGTTACTCCTTGGGGAAAGGGGAATTGAGGAGATGGACTTGTGAGTGGAGCAGGAGTGAGATGGCACCCTATCCTCGGTGATAAATGGGAGCATTAACAAGGCTTGGTCGAGAGGAACCCTACAGATTTATGGCTTCCTGTCTCCACCAGCAGATGCCATTATGGCTGACAGAACAGAATGCCTTTCAAGAGGGAACTGGGCTGGGATTATGAAAAAGGGGGAAAAAAAGCAAGCAGAGTCTGGTGTCCATTTTTATCCTGTGGTCAGAACTGGCTGATAGGTTTGAATAGAGCTGGAGCTGCACGGCGTTCATGTGCTCCCTGCTCCTGTTATTTATACCGAAGTTGGTGAAGGTCATTTAGCATCTCTTTTAGCACAGGAAGAACCCATAATATTTACTGAAAGCATTTTTGCACTCTTGAAAATTAGAGATAATAAAATGAACAGATAGCACTGGAGGCTTCCTTGGCTTGTCCAATGGAATAATCTCGATGGGTGCTTAATGTTTACTTTGGAAATGCAGCAAATGATTCTGAAGCTATATTGAATTTTATCTATTTTTATTACATTGCAGAATAATATTTCTCTTTCCTGACAAAATGTTATGACCAGTAATAGCAATGGCAGTTATGCATGTTCAAAAAAGAGTAATCAAATCTCATGCTTCAGGGCATGGGCTGAATTCCCCACTGGGGTCCAGAAGGAATTTTTTCCCCCCAAATATAGCAATATACAATCAAGTAGGTATGTTCTTAGAGGATTTTCAATTTCTTGGTTAGGTGCAGATTACATGGAGCAACAGTGTGACCTGGGATTGTGAAAATCCTCTCATGCTGTAGTTTTGGGCTGGTTTGGGTCCGATTTTTCAGCCTAACCGTGTGATTTGTTGTCCCTTACAGGGAAGTTTACAGCCACTTCTGTGCACAATAAAGGGCCAAATGCTCTTTGTGTACCTGACTCTGATAACGGTTCCCATCCGTGTAGTCACAACAAGCTCAGCTGTGTCACTTGCAGTGTTTTATCTCACTTATTTTTGTTGTCCGTCTTCCTTTAAGTGACTGTTCTGCTGATAATTAAACGTGGGGATTTTTTCTTTTCCTTCCTTTTTTTTCCCCTCTAGAAGTTATATGTATGTAGGTACACAGCTCCTGTTGAATGAAATTCACAGTGTTGGTGACCCCTTTCACACTTTCCCTACCACTTTAGAGAAAGAAGAAGTGGAAATTCTGACAAGTCCTGCAAACAAAGAAAGGGTTAGAAATATTTTATTTGATAAATTAAAAAATTTTCAGTATTGCCAGTTAATGACATTGTCAGCCTCAGTGTTTACTTTTTTCTTTTTAGAATTATTGGAGGAAAATTATTTTTAAAAGGATTTGGGTTACAACGATTTTGAAAGAATCAACTTGAGGACAGACTGGGGATTCTTTAGAGAAAACAGAGAACCCTGTAGATCTGTTGCAGCCCCTGCCTAGGAACAGCTTTAACTGTGCTCATTCCACTGAGGCACATTTGACCAACACGATGCAGATTCAACAACTCCTCTGGGCAACCACTTCCAGTGGCTTTACCACAGAAAAATTTATCCTATTGCTGGAAAACTTTTGGGGGCCTTCTCAAATAAAATGGAGAACAGTTTCTTACCTTCCTCTGTGGGGCAGTTTTTAACATCTTTGCAGACACAAGCCATCCAAACCAGCCACTCCCCAAACCATCCCACTTCCGCAGCCGTCCCTCGCACATCACATTCCCTGGCCCTCATTTCACTGCTCCATGGCTGGACAACACACGATTTGAGGTGCAGGGCCGAAACCTGACTGCTGGGTTGTGTTCTCCACCTCCCCAGCAGCGGGTGGGATTACTTCACATGTCTAACACATGACACTGCTGTTTCCATGTCCCAGTTTGACACCCGCCCTTTCTGCAGCAGCATCACACCGTTGACTCACGGAGAGCTTCTGATTCACTGCAGCCCCAGCTGCTTTCCTGCAGAACTGCTTTGTAATCAGTTGTCCCCATCGTATATTTGAGCAGTTGATTATGCATCAGTGACAACTTTGCACTGATTCATCTTGAATTGCATCCTATTTTTTCCGAGTGTTGCTGCAATTTGTCAGGCTCGTTCTGGATTACAGTGCTGCCTTCAGAGGCTGCTGCCGTCCCCCCCGGCTCGGCACCATCTGCAGATCTGCTGCTCAATATTTGCTGTTCCACCTCCTGAGACATTAATGAAAGTATTGGATATTGCCAGGCCCAGGACACACTCCAGACATTATTCCAGCCTGACAATGGGCCGTGAGGGGATCATTCTGGAGTGTGATTTTCCTACTTCTTCCAACCCCCTGCAAGTCATCTGGAGGATGTGTCACCCAGGGAACAGGGACAGGACGAGGGGAAATGGCCTCGGGCTGTGCCAGGGGAGGCTCAGGTTGGACAGCAGGAGGAATTTTTTTATGGAAAGGGTGCTCAGGCCCTGGAAGGGGCTGCCCAGGGAGGTTTGGAGTGCCCAGCCCTGGAGGTTTTCAAGGAACTCAGTGCTCTGGGCTGGTGACAAGGTGGGGATCAGTCACAGCTTGGGCTCAATGATCCTGGAGCTCTTCTCTGGAAACTGTTGGGCCTCCACAAGATTTCAGGGATGGCCACTGGTAGTCCTGAGATTCTTCTAAGACCTGTTTAATGTCCTGAGTTTTCTCTGTGCTTTCTAAGTGCTCTTGAAAGTCTCCTCCAGCAGCCAGAGCTCACCCTCCTCTGACACTGGCCCAGATTATTTTTGCAATCTGATCACAGCTGATTCCCAGAGCAAAGATGAAAGTAAAAAAGGCTTTCTTAGGGTGATCTGTCAGAAGCTTTCTCCCTTTGCTGAGTGACAGATGTAATCTTTCCTGGGTCTTTTCCTGCACAGAGAAGGCACTTACCAAACACTTTCTCCTTATTACGTTCCTTCCAGTTGTATCTCATTTGGTGACTGTCTCTTTGTAATTCTTTCCCTGTGTGTTCATGGTCACTGTGAGGAACTGAGCTAAGTTTTTGCTGCACTTTTTTCACATTTAGACCTGCACTCATTTGTTTATGGAATATATATTTAGGATTTTGCTTTTGTAAGAGTATTGTGTGCCGTGCTATAGAATAGTCATTCTCCCCACAGAAAGGTGGAACAGCAGCACTGGGGCAAAATCCTTTTCCCCCTTTGTCTGTACACAGGTAAGTTTGGTGGGAAAGGTTAAATTTCCCCTCCATGGATGAAATTTTCCAGGATGAAATGCTGCTGTCACCAATAATTTCTGCTTTGACAGCATTTCCAGAGCTCTCTGCCTTACAATCTTCACTACAGGATTCACCCTTTGGCTGCAAAACAGGCCCTGGAGTTTGAGCTCCCATCTCACTGCAGAAACTCATCTTTTGGGGTCAAGTAAGAAGAGTTTCAAGCAGTGCAGGGTTTGCAGAGCTCTGGCTGCAGCCACTTCTCCAGCCATATCTGGGCTTCATGTCCCTCCTGGTGCCACCAGCTGAGGTGTCACACACGATGTCACCCAGAGCTTCACTCCCAGCTCACCGTGCATTCGTTACCCACGACATCCCAGTTCCAGAATTGATAATTCAGTCTTGCAAAGACTGAAACAGCCTGGAAACTTTCAGTTTCAGAAGTGAATTTCTCCTTCCTTAGATCACAACAAGTCTTTGGTTTGAAAAAAATAGAAATAAGCACTCTGCTTTTTCTGAAATAAGTACAGCAGGTGATACCTGTGATGTCATTTCCCAATAAACCAGCAAAAGCAGCTAATTAAATTAGTTGGATCTAAAAGTTGTTCAGGCCACAATCCACAAGCCTCCTGTTTTCTTCAGTGGATATTAAGTCCCTGGTCAGCAGGGACTGGGATTAGTGTATTTATTTTCTTTCTTGAAAAACAGCAAGATAGTTAGAATTTTTGAAAATGATAACAATTAGCTGGAACTGGGTAGAAATTGACTGTAGTCTTCAACAAGTCCTTGGAAAAAGACATAATTTTAAAAAAGCAAAGCTGAAGCCTGCCATTTTTAGGGAGGAAAAGCATCATCAAGGAGGCAGTGTTCTTCCAGCTCCTTTTTCCTTAAAATACCGGGTTTCATTGAAAAATCTGTTTTAATAGATTCTTAAAAATAAACGTTGAGTGTTCAAATTATAACTGGAGATGTTTTATGCAATGCCTGTGTGGCTGCTGCAAAGGAGAAGTTTGAAGATGATGTCAGGGATTTTTTCCCAGTGAATCCAAAATATGAGTGTGCAGAGCTTAGTGTGAAACGAGGAAATGAACAGCACAGGGACTGCATTTGGCTGTCCATGATGCCAGCAGTAATTTTTTGTCTTTTATTAGTATGATTATATTTATTATTTATAGCTACAG
This sequence comes from Leptocoma aspasia, assembly GCA_013399835.1. Taxonomy (NCBI): domain Eukaryota; kingdom Metazoa; phylum Chordata; class Aves; order Passeriformes; family Nectariniidae; genus Leptocoma; species Leptocoma aspasia. The sequence continues at coordinate 11,241 of VXAX01002220.1, forward strand.
AATTAATTTATGCTGAAAATTGGAATAATTGATGTATCTGTAAAATAATATGGCCCAAAAAAGGCAGTGGTGCTTTGTAAAGCCTCCAGGACTGTGTCTCTTATAAATGGGGAAAAGGTGAGGCACTAAATACTTTAAAAATCTGTAATTCCCCAAATTGTCACTTGTCCCCCAAGTCATCCTGGGAGCTTTTTTCACATCAAGTAAGGATAAATGGACAAGCACAGTTTATACATACCAAGCACATTTGTTTAATAAACAATGCTGAGAAAGTTTAACTGAAACTCTAAAGCCACTAAAAGAGACAAAATGCTTAATTTCAAGTTATCAAATTGTTTCAATTGAAATGCAATTTTAATAAATTGATCTTTTTTGTACAGCAAAAAGCAAAAGTTCAAAAAGCAAAATGTGAAAACTAAAGGAAAGCAATGGGGTTTTTCTACAGAAGAACTTCCCAAAGTTTTTTCTGAATGTTCATGAGAACATTTGCACCTGGGCCCAGAGACTGAACCTGCATTTCTGGGTGGGACTCACTCCAGGTGAAATGACTGAAAGTTACAAAAAGAACACCTCAGAAATGTGGAAGTCTACAGCACTAAGAGTAAAAACTGTGAGGAAAAGTTGTTTCCTAATTGGAAATGTAGGAATGAAAAGTAAGGTGTTCAGAAACAAGGCTTACTGTTAAACAATAATAATTTGGTTTGTGTTAGAAGTGTCGAAAATAAGAGTGGTAAAAACCTGGAAATGGTTTTGTTTTGGAGTGTGAAGGCTAATGGTGTGGAGTGAGAATGCTGTATTTGGGGTTATTTAGAAAAAAACACTGTGTGGGTCTCTTCCTTTGATTAAAGAAAAGTCCTGGGAGGTTTTTAGTGTCTCTCTCCGCTCGGAATATTCTTCCCTTTGTTCCTAAGTGATGAGGCACTTCTGGAACACGACTCCTTCCATCACTCTGTGCTCTCACAGCTGCTTCAGAGGAGGCTGAAGGGGTTCTGCAAACCCCCAGGGCTGGAGAGACCAAATTCAGGTGGGATCCATGCCCCAGGCTGAGGGGGATGCCTCCTTCCCAGAGAACTGACCTGCGCACCTGGCACCTGCTGGGAAAATGTTTGGTTGTTACTTTTTCATGATTTTTGAAGCTCCGTGTGCAGAGGCTTTCTGAGAGAGAAGTCTGAGGCTGTTCAGGTTTGCTTTTAGGGTTTTCCATTAAAAAAAGGGATATTTAATGGGGGAATGGAATTCTAGGTTTGTGGAGCAATATTACAAAAGGAACCATCGAGCCATTTTCATGGAGATTGAATGACACTTTTACGGTCCTTTCTCTACTTCTGCTTTTAATATAAATGGTATAGCAAATACAGGTGAAAAAAAAAAGAAAAAAAAAGAGCCCACCTGTCAAAATATAGCTCTGTTTGGTTACCTCTGTCCATGGGACAATTTTAGTAACCTGTCAATCAATGGGCTGCTAAATAGCCTCTCCAAAGCACAATCTGCTATTTCAGACGACATCAGTGTGTCAATCATTTATTGAATCAAAGCCAAATTTGAAGCAAAGCAAGCCCAGTTTGTCAATCACTGCTCAGTATTCTCTCCACTAACCACCTGACAGCTTTTAACTTTTCACTTTTATATTCCATGCAGCTAGTTAAGATTCTTTCATTTTTAATTGGCCTTCTTTTATGATTGGTAGCTAAGCAACTAATATGTTGTTTTATATGGTAATAATGGGCCCAAACTTGAGAGCTTTCTTGACCATTCCTATTTGTTGTTGGGAAATTATTTTCCTTCAAGTTGCTAAATAGCAGATGTAGCAGAAACAGTTATTTAATTATGGGTTGTCCTGTTGTTTCTATCTATAAACACTTTTGGCACTGTTTAAAAATAAATACTGCATGCGCTGGCAAATATATACTGAGTGATTTTAACTCCTGATAGAGTCCTTTGGAATTTCACTGCTCATTTACAGGGAAAACTGGGTGCAAAAAGGAAAGGATTGCCAAAAAAGCAGTTTGGAAAAATATTAGCAGAGGACAGAGCGAGAAATCTGTTTCAGAATCCCACTAGGCTTTAGTCCAACCTGATCAGCTTTCAGTCTTAATTTAGGTACAATTAAATTTCTGAGGCCAAGTACAGTGCTGTGAGCCACCATCTCTCAAAATGAGCCCAAAAGTCCTTCCCCAACAAACCGGTCTGCCTTTTTCGTGTGTTCACTTTGTGTGCTTTGGTTTAATTAAAACTTTTGGTGCCTGAGATGTAAAACCTTGGGGTCGGGAGTGGGGCTCCCGAAGGTGACCCCAGATCTTGGGGTGGCTTCCATCCCCTCTCCCCATCATGCACAAGACAAGCCCTGCCTTTCATGTGTGTAAAAATCCCAAAAAATTCTCCTGCCTTTCTATTTCCAAAGACTGTCATCAGCAAAGCCAAAGTGTTGTTCTCAGACAGAAAGAATCAACTTTCTGTCCTTCCCATGAAAGGAAGTTTGGGAAAAGAACTATTTCTGTGTTACATAAAATTCTATTTTGGGTTCAAAAGAGTTTTCTTCATTTAATTCCTTTGCATATCTGTTTGATGGGCTTCTGGCTGTCTTTTGACAGACTGCTGTCATCTGGTTTGATCCAAAACTGTGAAACTCCAGATGTGCCCAAGAACTTGGGAGAACATGGGCTTAGTTTTGCAAAAAGCTGCAGGAGGTTTTGAGGCAATCTGATACAAAATGTACTTCCCAGCCCTATTTGAATTTTACATTGGGTTTTGTACTTCTTTTTACCAAAGTAAAAAGCAAAAGAGACTGACAACATGGGGATTGGCAGTGGAGAGACAAGTGGGAGCTCTGGGGCCTGGAGTGCTGCAGAAATCCAGCCCAGGGTTAAATGTGGGTGCTTTTCCCCACTGAGAAGCTGAGGGAAGTTCTGGAGAGCACTGGGAAATACTGGTACTGAGCCTAAGTGCCTCTCTCAGGATGAAGATCCCACCAGACTGATGAGATTGGGTAATTAATAAACAACAACAAAAGCTGTAAAGCAGATCTTCCTGTGCAGCTCCAGGAAAACAGCAAATTTGCTGACAAATGAGTTCTTGAGGAAGTGCCAAAAAATACAGTTTGGTTTCTCTCGTCTTGCTGGGAATTCTGCTGCCTTTCATGGATATCCATGGCATTAACTAATGATTAGCTGGAGATCAGTGCCACGCTGACAAACGAGCTGTAAGTCTGGCTGCCCCAGTGAGCAAGAGATTTTTTTGTGCGCAGATTTTGCACTCTTTCTACCACCAGCTATTAGGCAGAGCTTTTAGGGAGAAGCTGTTCTGATCCCAGGCTGCCTCTGTAGCTTGGCACAGACTGTTCCTCTTGGCTGCCAGGGTGTGCAGGCCTGGCTGAACATGAGCTGAGCTCTGGTGGCTCAGGCATCTGAGCAGAGGGGAAGCCCACACAGCACCCACCTACACAGCACCTGGCCTGTGAATTGGCATGGGATGCTCCACGCAGGAATTAAGAGACACAGGATCATAAATATTACACAAACAGGAGAAGGACGGGTCAGCACAGCCAGGATACTCCCAGGGGGTTCTTACAACTGCTTTGTTTTGGTCATTCCATTCGTGTGTGTTGCTATGAACATATTATAAGTTTCTCTGTGTGTAAGCCTTCTGATAATTTTCCCATGAGAGAACATCCTTTTGCTGTCTTTTACTCTGTATAAGCTTTCTGTAAACAAAATATCTGTGTCTGTTCTTCAAGGACATGGAATTGGTTGGCCTCCTCCTACCTATGAGGAGAAGGAGCTGAAATTACTTTATCTTTCTGATATTGTAAACTATTCACACACATTCCCTGGACGAAGCAGCAGCAGGAGCATGAAGAATGCTCTCTGCTGAGCAGATATAGAAAAATACTAGAATTATGGAGTCATTTTAATAAATCATATTAGCCTTCAGAAATTATCATCAAGAGTCCTTTCTTCAATGCATGGACCACGACGATACGTGTGGTGCTGAGGAGTGTCACCCTGCCTGCATGGTCACCCTGCCTGCATGGTCACCCTGCCTGCATGTCCTTTAGCTGCTGTTAAGCACCCTCTGGACCAGGAGAATTGATCATTTTGAAGGTTTTAAGCATCTAAATTGTACAGTGGCATTTTTTAGGTGGAACTGTTGGTCAGGAGCATCTCCAAATCTTGGCTGGCATTGCCAGCTGGGCAGAAATGCTGGAAGGAAGCCTCTTTTTTTGTACTGATGACTGGTTTGCTCAGTGCATCCACTGGCAGTCAGTGCTTTAATGTCATCGATTACACAAAGGTTTAAAAGGTTTACAGAGCCACTTGTCCCTGGCAAACTTAAACGTGGGGTCTGGGTCTGAGCACTTCCTGTGTCACCTGGGACCAGAGAGAGAAAGAGCAGGAGTTTCTGGGAATGCTGCTCAATTCTTTATCCCATGATGCCCTGAGAGCTTTGTCCTGGGGCCGTTCCTGTTCCTCTCTGGTTCCTGGAGCTCCTGGCAGAGCACCTCTTGTCCCTGAGGGAACTGTGCAGGGCTCTCCAGCTGAAATGTTAATATTCCCCATTACTTACTTAGTGAGCCCATTTTTCCAGCAATGTGTCAAAAAGTTGATCAGTGTCAACTGCTGCCTTTGTTCACCCTTGTCATGGGAGCAGCACAAAGCCAAAAATGATTAATCCCTCTCCTAATTGGAAATGGAGGGAGAATTTGCTGAAGCAGAATGCAGTTACCTGTGCTGGAGCTCCTCCAGGACACCCTGGTGAGCACAGCCACCCTTCCAACGAGTGAAATGGGATTTTTAGCTGTGCTGAGGGCTTGGATTCTGTGAGTTTACATCTCAAACACCCACGGACCAGGAGCACTGAGCAGCCCCTGAATCAGCAGGAAGCTGCCCCTGTCACCTCGTTGTTCCTGGAGTCTGCTCTGCTGCTCCTCCCAACCCACTGAGCAGCTCCAGGGGTGGGGAGGAGAGGCTGTGCTCACAAACCATGTTTATCATCCAGAATTTAAATCCTGGGTGCTGTAACTGGTGCCATTTAGATGTACTAACTGCTAAAGCTGCAGCTTTCAACACAGTGAAGCAAGGTGTGACCCTCCCTGCGTGACACAGGAATCTCAAATGCCAAGTGAGGCTTTCCCTGTGGGTGGGAATATTCCAGGTGGGCTTTGTCTGTCCTAAAGAAGTAGAACTGAGAGCAGAATGGGTTAATGTACACATGCAGATGCATGCTGGAGGCAGTGTAAGGGATTGAAAACCATGGAAAATCACCCTGAGAGATTTCAAAATAGCAACAAAAAAAAAAAAAAAAAAAAAAAAAAAGGCTTCATTTAAAACACCGGCTA
>VXAX01002220.1:16667-86158 GCA_013399835.1 Leptocoma aspasia
TCACCCTGAGAAATTTCAAAAAAGCAAAAAAAAAAAAAAAAAAAAAAAAAGAAGATGGCTTCATTTAGAAACCTGGCTATTGTTTGTTCTTAATTAGCACACTCAGCTGTGGGGTTTTATACCTATGAACATGAGCTGGTGAGTAGAGACGAGAGGTTTAAGTTGGATATTGGGGAAATTTTCTTTCCTGGGAGAATTGTCCAGCCCTGGCACAGCTGCCCAGGGCAGTGGTGGAGTGCCCATTCCTGGAGGGATTTAAGTTGTGTAAATGTGGCTCTTAGGGACAAGATTTAGTGGCAAACTTGGCACTGCTGCAGGAGTGGTGGGACTTGATCTCCTCCAGATCTTTCTGAGTCTGGTTCTGTGATTCTCTAAATCTGAGCAGATGCCCAGGATTTCAAACACCTGTAAAAACTGGGGTTTTTGTGTAAAAAAAATTGGTGTAAGTGCAGGTGCTCAGGGCACCAGGGGATGTAATGAGTTAAAAATCACTTGACCTCCAACAAAGTGCTGCTTGAAACACTCAGGAGAGCCACGTTTCCCACACCCTGCTGCATCCCAAGCTTTTCCTGGCACTTAAAGAAGAATGGAAGGGCTGTGGTACCATTAGGGCTGATTTGCCAGCTGAGAGGCCAGAGCAGTTACATCAGCCTGAAAAGAAACCTGTGTTCCTTCATGCCTCAGTTTCCCTGGGGATAAATATTGATAGGGTGTTTTCCAGAACTTCCTTTTCAAGAGGGGCATGAAATTTAATTTTCCCTGGTTTTGGAAGGCTTTAGATTTTCTGGTAAAAGGTAGTTTCATTTGAAAGTGATGCTCTAAAATATTGTACAAGTTACCAAACCTTGTCATTCCTCTTTGAGTTACTCTTCGCTACCATTTGCCATAAGTTTAAAGTTATATATTTATAATATATATTACTAGGAGGGTACCTAGCAAAAAACTTGTCCTATTCTTTGATATTACTTGAAATTTAAGGTCTCAGTTCTCATTTCCAGGATTAAAACAAACCAGGTTATTCATTGACAGGGTGGATGCTACATTGGGGAAGCTGGCTTGCCCAAGAGGGCATAAATGACTCCTCTATTTTCATTTGTATTTAATGTCCATGCTCTGCTTCCTCTCTTGGCTTTATTGGTGTCTGTAGAGCTGGGCTCTGTTGTCTCCGGGTGCTGTGGGTGTCTTGGGTGGGACTGGGGTTTGTTCCCAAGTCTGGAGCAGTTTTCCTGGTTGGGAAGTGCAGGAAGTTGCTGTGGTGGTGTTTGGGATGTAAATGATAACCAAAGACTGCTCCTTACACAGCCACAGACTGTCAAATTGGTTATAAACTGATTTTTTACTTATTTTTTTCCTCCTGACTCACTTCACAAGTCTTTTGAAAAAAAAGAATTTGGAAAACATAAAGGGAGTTTCTGTGCAGAATTCAGTTCTCACTTCTATGGGCAAATTTCATCAGCTTGGAATTTAAGGGCTAATTCTGCTGAAGTTATATTCAATTGACATGGGCAGCCAGTGAAATGAGAGGACACCAAGGAAATAATTAAATGTTGTGCAATTAGGGCTGCAGCACATCAGGGTACAAATAATACGAGATGAGGTATCCTTTCATGGATTAAACTTGTATTTATTTGGTAGTCTTTGATCTGTGTTATCACCAAGTAAAACCCTGGAGAGCATCAGCCTTGTCTGAGCCCGGGAGCTGCCCTGGCTGGGGTGGGTGCCAGGTGAGGAGCTGCAGGGATGTGCTGATTGCAGCTATCAGCTGATCAGAAGACAGAAAACAAGGTCCAGTTCTTCTAAGCAATTAATATTTGGATTATACTTATTTATTGCAGGTGCACCTTTAAGCTTCAAATGGGTTATGAATTTATCCTGAATTCCTGTAACAGATTGGGGTTTAAAAAAGGCAAACTAATAAATGGTTAGATCAAATATTCAATAGATAATTCCTGAAACCAGTTTGGGTTTTTTGGGCTGTGCTGTCTCTTCCCTTTCTGAGTGCTCTGGGCCATTGTTTGGGAAGACTTTTCTGAAGCAGAGCAGCAATGCTCACCAAAATATTCGGTTCATTCCAGCCAGGCTGGCTTTGGGAGAGGTCCCTGCCGTGGAACAAACCTGTTTCCTTCACTGGGATGTGTCAGTTAGAAACACCAACTGCAAGGATTTCTTCTGTTCTCACGAAAAAGGAAGGAAACAGCTGGTAAATGTTTCACAGATGGTAAAGCTCTTGGCATCTCTCAGGAGAGGGCCACCCATACAGATGGCTCATTATTTTAACATTTGGATTTTCATCTTATTAAAACATCTTTTTTTTTTTTCTTTTTTTTTTTCCCTGGTTTTATTTAGCATCATAAATTCTCTTACACTTTAGTTAACAGCTCGGTGATTTGGGGGAAGTGTGTGTGCTGTAAGGAACATCATTTGGCTAAAACACGGATCTGCATCATTATTCTCTGCTCTGATGTGGAACGAGTGGACTTGAACCTGATTAAAAACACCAAATGCAAGCAAATGCTTGGAAATATGACTTTATCAAGCAAAGGTCAGCTGAGCCTGTGTAGAAGCTGAATTATTCAGTAAATGAAGGAATGTAGTGAGTGAAGCAAGCAAACATTTCTGTCTTGGGCATTGCATCAATTAATGCTACACTGCTTTCTGCACACAGCACAGGAGAGGGGCCTTGCATGTGCTCCCAGCGACTGGTTTGTGGTGAGAGCAGCCCTAAACACAAAACACCACCTCTAAAATACCTGGGGAATAACCCAGGGGAGTGGGGCTTTAAAATGGCTGTAAAATGTGCCCGGGCAGCTCCACCTTTGTGAGGGCACGTGCAGCCAGAAACACGCACATAGCTGGCATGGTTAAATCCCATAAATCCCAGCTCCACACACGGTTCTGGGAATGTCACTGGTCCCATCTGGGTTTGTGGCAGGGGGAGGGATGGATCCAGTGCCAGAAGGAGGTGGAAGGTGCCCTAAGTGGTGGGGAAATTGGGGCACGCTGAAACTGAGGGGGATGTCCTGGTGTTGGTGCCTCCTGTCCCTTCCTCCCCTGGTCCTGGCTGGGCTCTGCAGCCCCTGACACTCTGCACACACAGGGCTTGAAGAGGCTGAGGCAGGTCTTTGGCTCTTTCTGCAACAGAATGCATGAAATGGGTGGGAGATAGCATGGGAGAGAGGAGGAATGTGAAGACAGCCCTGGATGGAACACCAAATCTTCCTCTGTTTTACAGATTTTTTTTTTTTTTTTGTTTGGAGTTTTAGCAGGTCTCCTATGAAATGACTAAAATATAGGCCTGTGGTATAAATATAGATCAGCAATAGCACAGATTGCTGTATGGATCAACCTATAAAGATGAAAAGTAGCAATTGATGCATGTCCTACAGCTGCCTTGTAAATCTCATTGTGGTCTCAACCAAGAAGTGCTGCCTGAAAAGCTCTGGGTGCTCCATGGTTGGGCTTGTGCTCTGCAGTTCTGATTTAATTAAAAATTAAATAATCAGGAGTGGGAAGAAAGAAACCCAAGTCTTATTTTGCATTTGTATGAGCAACTCCCCATTGATTCCAGTGGGTTACATCAACAGCGAAGACTTGACCCGAAAGCTGCCTACAAATATTCCATTAATAAATACAGGGACAGATTTGTAGCATGTAAATCACTGGAGCTCCACTGATGCCAGGGTAGTTGTGCTGATTTACATCAGCTGAAGAGTTGGCCTCTGGAATTCACATTCCTTCTGAGATCAAAGATGTGTCAGCAAATGGTGAACTTCATTTGTATTTTTTAGCCTTCTAATTTAAAAATAGCCCAATAGATTTATGATTCAATGGCAGGGCTCTTATGGCCAGACTTTGGATGCCACGTTTCAGCCAGACACCACTCACAGGCAGGCTGTAAATCCTCCCCAAATGGGGGTTTAGCTGAAATGCTGAAAGCTCTGAAATGCTTGTGGGTACTGCCGTGTCACATTTATAGAGGATGGGCCAATCCAAGCATAGCCCAAAAAATGAACAGCACCAGGGGCTGGGTGGCTCGGGGGGCTGGCAGAGCTGCCAGCTCAAGTTCAGTCATAGCCAGAAGTGACAAAGTTGTTACCATTTCTGGAAGCTGGCTCAGTCCATTTGTTGTCTTTCTTCTTGGAGAGGTTAAAAAAATAAGGGAGTTGTGGGAGAAGCTGGGGCTCTGTGTGCTGCTGGGTGACAGGGCACTGCTGGCACTGCCACTGCTGCAGAGACCAGCTGGGCTGGGTCTGGGGGCTGTTAAATGGTCACCAGGGATGCTCCAGGTAGGGATTAACTCAACGTGCAGACCAAGAAAGGGAGGATGTGATTGTGTCCTCTTGTTTGATTTCCCATGGAAACAAACCAAATGCAGTAATACTGTCAGGGATAATGAATTTCAGCAGATATCCACAAAAATCTGTTAGTTCTGAAGATGAGGGGAATTGGGTAAAGATGGGTGGCCAAGTGGAGGTGGGAGAGCTCCTGTATAAACTCCATGGGCATAAGGAAAATGAGGAATCCTTTAGGGATTTAACACAGGTAGCTTCAGGGGGATCTTGCATCTCCTTGGGTTTCAATTGACTGCAAGATCCCGATCCATACTGGGTGGGGTTTCTTAGCTCTTGCCACATAAAGTGCCACTGTCTTGTTTTTAGGCTTTAATTGAGTATTTAGTGTGGATAACTGAAGAGCCCAAATCTCCATCTGAGACTGAGCTGCTCTGTACCACTGATGTCTTTGTGGTGCTGAGGTTTGGGGGCACTGTCCTCCCCTTTTCCAGGGAAGAGAGTGGAATGAGGTGATACAGAAAGTGAAATGAGGAAGAGACTTAAGTCTCCCTTGAGAGCTCATATTGGCAACAAATAAATACCACTGTTATTTTTGAGCTCCTAAAAGAGTTTCTGATGGTGCACAGCAGCAGATATTCCAATGAGTGTCTTGAGCATGACACAAATACAAGTGGTGGATGGAAAAACAGCTGAGGAGCTGGACTTAGGGGTACAAAGCCCCACTGAAATGGGTTGGTAAAAGTCACATTATTTGCATGTGGCTGAGTGCACCCAAAGAGCATTAGGTCTGCACCCCTTTGAGCTGTGCCCTGTCTGGTCAGGGATGAGTAGGGTGGAGAAGAGGATTTCTCTGTGCATGGTGTGATGCCTCTGTGCATGCCTCTGTGCATTGTGTGAAGGTGTCAGTGCTGCAAGCAGCCAGCAGGAGTGGATGGAGCAGTGGCCTTTTCCATCATACAGCAGTTTAGTATCTGTTTTACCCTTCAGAAAGGCATCTCCTAATTTTGTGTAGGCTCAGATGTTATTAGCTTGCAAGGGAGTGTGGATTGCATCTCTGGAATCTAACGTGGGCATGGGGGCTCTCTTTTTGATCATTATAGGGTATGAGTGTTTTGTAATTCTTCTAGTGCAAAAGAAGCTGTTTGGTGACAGGCATCAAGTCAAATTCCTGCAAGAGGCTGGCAGCAGAATACATTTGTCTGTTTAACTGCATGCAAAACACTTGTCAAGACAGATTCTGGTCCCTTTTCCCAAGCAGGGCCTCTCACTACCTCGTGTTCCAGATAACCTGGCAGAGCTGGGAGCAGGGCTCTCACCCTGCCTCTGCCTCAGCACAGAAACCTCGCTGGCACGTGGCTCTGGGGGGGAAGGACAGGCAGAAACACTCACATCTGGAGGCAGATGAAAACAGAGCAGCCCCAAACCCTCTAGAGCAGTGACAGTCTGTCTCGTTCCTCAGTTGCCACGGTGTCCGTGGGGTGGGAGAGGATGGGAAATGTTGGTGCAGGTGACATTCCCTGGGGACAGGACTCAGGGTGGGGCCTGCAGGAAGCGTGGTGCTGGTGAGGCTGCTGAAGGTGCAGGGGTGGTAGGCAAAAGGGAACAAAAGCCTGGAAATGCAGCTCCAACTCCCTCTCTGGAGGAGGAAATTAGCTCTGCTTCTTTGCCCTCCCACTGTGCTTGGTGTAATGTAAAAGTTTAGAAGTATAGGGCTGATGTTGCCACTCATTATGCTACTGTTCCAATTGGAGCTTTGTTGTCTTTGGGGCCCTCTCTGCTCTTGAAATTGTGCTTATCTTCATACTGTGCCTCCCTGTTTCTACCTGGGCTCTCCATTTCCCCTGGATGTGTTACCTTTTTTCCCATTCTCCTCACTTTTGCCTCCTGTTGTCTCAGCTCCTCTGCTTCCCTCCTGCGTGTCTCCCTGTGCCCCTTTGCCAATTCAGGAGTGTTATTCCATCATTTCAAGTGCTTGGAGCTGCCTCTGGGGCTGTCTCCTCCTTTAGCAGGGGCTGACCTCTGCTGAAAGCCAGGCTCACCTCTGCAGCATCCAGCTTCAGAGGCTGAAGAGACAGGCAGGCTCTGGCACGTGGTGGTCAGCTCTGACAGGGGCATGGGTGACTTTTGGGAGGGGAGGAGGGAAAGACAGGATGGGCTGGAGGTAGCTGAGAGTGATAAACCTGTCACAAACCTCTGAAGTCTCTGAAAACTGTAGAAATATTGACATGTCCTGGTGAGGAATAAGCCCCCACCCTGAAATTCCTACCTTTGTCCCACCTTTGGTTCCTCAGAATTGCTGCTTGCTGTGTTGTCATGGCACAGATGCTTTGTGCTGCCTTTTCATTCCTGTTTCAGCGTGGAGAAGTCTGTGCCATCTTAATTATTAACCTGTTATGCTTAACTTTCATTACCTATGTATTTTTTAATGTCTTCTCTTGAGGTGCCAAATGAAAGTGGTGGTTCTGCCTCTGCTGCAGAGCTTTAATTCCAGACTGCACTCCCCGTGTGCCTGTAGGAATGACTCCCATAAAAGTGCTTTGACTGTTCTCTGATGCCAGCTGAGCTCAGCAATGATTTGTTCTCCTCAGAGCAGTTGTGTGCTGCTCAGCTTCCTCGGACACCTCACTGGAGCACAAGCCAGGACTAGGATGGGTTAATAAATATTGTGGCAGAAATTTTAACGCTTGGAAAGAGCTGCTTATTCTTTTACGTGAATTATTTTGAGCATTACTCGTTTTGGGGGGGAATAGGGGTGAGCTCCAAAGGGGGTGTTCTGGTGGAAGGGTGAAAAGGCCTCAGCCCACAGCAGCCAGCTCCTGTTACACTTTGAAAGTCATCCCTGCTTGAGTCAGGGCTCAATCTCTGTGCCTGCATCTCTGCTGGCACTTGGAGCTTACAAAGTAAACTATTCCAGCTTATCTGTGCATCCACCAGCTCCAACAGTGAAACTTCAGGGAAAACAAGGTTGCTAAAAATGTGCATTTCCTTTTCCAACTTCTACATATCCAATGGGGGAGAATGTTGGTAGATGTGGTGTGAGTGAGGACATGGGGTTGTGTGTAAGCTTGGGATTTATGGCTGAACTCTTGGCTGTTTCCTGAGCTACACCTTCATTATTGAAGCAGTATTGAGAGAAGTAATTCAGTCATGTTTGTAAAGTGCAAATGCAAAATAATAATTATCTTCTTGCAGCACTTTGCTCGTATATCCACTTCCACGTGAAAATGCCCTCAAACTGAGCAAACTGAGCCAGGTGAGCATTAAAATAAACCTGTCAGGAGCAGAGGCTCCCCAGCACACTTCTTGCAGTTGTCCTTTATTTGTGCTCCCCCTCGCATGTTCAACTCAAGGCCATTTGCCTGAGCTCAGGCTGGGGCAGAAGTCCCCAGCTCCTGTCTTGCTTTTTTTCTTTGTTTGCTCAGTTCTTTGTTTGCAGAGCTCAGTAGAACTTAGCTATAGCCACAGCTTCTTGAAAAAAAAAAACCTATTTCATCCTTTTTATGAATGCTCTAAATATAACTATTGAAGCAAAACAATGCAGCCAGATAAACAAAGAAATGCAGGCAGTGTAAGCAAAAGCCTCTTCAGCAGGTCTCAAGTCAGGCAGCTTTCCTTTCTTTTGTGTGTTTTAGCTAACAGCCCATTGAACCAACAACGAGAAAAAAGGGAACAGAGATTTAATGCTCCTCCTCACTGCTCTTTTAAAGACATTAATACCAGTGGTATTAAAAGGTGGGAGTTAAAGGAACTAAAAGAAGCTGGGGCTCGGGTTTACCTGAGGAGCAGCAGTGGAATGGGGTGCCCCTGGGTCACAGGCTGTGACAGTCACAGCCCTGCTGCTCCACAGGGATCCCCCTGCTTTAAACCACTCCTGTACTTTTGTCCCAGTCCTGGTATCCTGTCCCTGCTCCCCCACGGCTGAGTGAGGAGCTGCACAGGGGAGCAGGATTACAGAATGACCTGGCTGAGGAACGACCTGGCCAGAGGGATGTGGGGGAAATGTGCTCTGGAGTTCTCTGGAGTGCCCTGCAGCCACGCCAGGAACCAGAGTGGAGGTGGCTTTGGGGCCCTCTCTGCTGTTGAAATTGTGCTTATCTTGATGCTGTGCCTCCCTCTTTCTGCCTGGGATCTCCACTTCTCCTGGCTGTGTCACCTTTGTCCCCATTCTCCTCACTTGTGCCTCCTGTTGGCTCGACTGTCACTGGAGGGGTGCTTAAGCCACAGGTGCCACCAGAGAATTTCTGTAGCCTCACAAGCAATTTCAGGGCACAGTGAATAGCAAAGCAATGCTTTTACAACAGAATGAGTGCCAAAAGCCTCATTTTCTGGTTTCCCCTTTGGTGCTTTGATCCCCATGTGCCATGGGTGGTAGGAAGACAAAGTAAAACTAAGGTTAGAAGGAAAAACACGTGTTAACATTTTAATACCTGTAATATCAGTTCATGTTAATAATGTATTTTAGATTATCTACTTGGATAAGTAATGGAGGAAATGATTCTGCAAACTGTTGCTCTGAGGACACTTCTTGGGCTGTGAATAAGGGAGAAGAAGGTTGAATCCAGGGACTGTAACACTGATAAAACACACAAGACTTTGGAGAGGCACTAAATATTGGTCTTATTTTCCAGTGAGGTCGTTGGGAGCAGAGTTAGGCCTTTCCTGAAGATCCCATGACAGGGCAGTCAGCATTTTTTGTGCAGGCTGGACAACAAGCATGAGTCTGTAATTGTTTCCCCACGGAAATTACTGTGGAAGTGGATCTGATGCATAAAACATCCTCAAGAGCAGGTTGCTGTGGCTGCACAGAGAATTCATTCAATAACTGATATTTTTAGCATCTACCTGTTGCCACAGGTGGCCCTTGGAAGCCTTGGCCTGTGAGGTTCAGCAGTGACACTGTCTGGAGCTCTGCTCCTGTAGGCGATGAGTTTGTACCAGGAGCACAAACCCAGGGTGTGAGGGAATGTCCTGCCCAGCATAAAAGTCCTGAACTGGGCAGCAAACACTTTTAAATTGCTTTGCTGTTGAAGAGCCTACCTCAGGATGTTTTTAAGTGATAAGTGGGTGATAAAACCACAGGAAGGATTGGCTTGGGATGCAGTGTGACAGTGCAGAACAGGCTTTTGTCAGCAAGCACCTGAGTACTTGAGGGAGAGCTGGGAAGGGCTCCAGGGTCACCAGAGCTGTCCCCAGGGCTGGGTGGCTGTGGGTGGTGCCAGCAGACACGGGGCTGTGCCTCTGAGGAATAAAGGTTCTGCACAGGTGAGGCTGAGGCTCCATGAGCCAGGAACAGGGCGTGGAGAGAAGGAAGAGCCCTGGGTTCCTGCAGTTGCAGAGAGATGTTCTTGGTGGGAATTGACCTGTGAAAGGCAGAGCCCTGCTGCTCCCTGAAACAGCTCCTGTTGGCGTTATCCACAGCAAAGGCCAGCTCTCTATCAATGCACAACAAATGCATTTGAATAACCGAGTAACGTTTCTGTAACATTCGACTGCCATTCTAAATTATATTATAAACCAAAGATTTAGGGAATTGATCTTTTAGGGTAGGCCTAAATATCCTTCTTCTTCTGCCTCCTTATTAAATAAATAGACTCCTTCCTTCAAATCAATCCTTTTTTTTTTTTTTTCTTTTCTGTTCACTGGACAATAGAAATGATGGGCAAGGTCTGAGGTTGGGAATTGGGCTCCTTTGGAGCTGGGAGTTTTGCAGCAGGTCAAGGGCTACAAGAAAAACCTCTGGCAAATTGCTGCCATGGGAGGAGTCCTGGGGCTGCCCATCTGGCCATGGAGCCCACGTTCCTGCCCCTGCCAGAAGAAGGGACGTGCTGGGGCTGAGGCAGGGGGAAGGGAAGGAAATGCACTGCCAAAACATCCAACACATCACAGGAGCATCTCCCACGCTGTGCAAGAGTGGGCACCGGGCTGGAAAGGACTCAGGGCTTTGCCTCACCCTGAATTTGGCCCATTATTCATATCCCCCCTCTCCCTTGCAGAAATGATCCCTTGCTTTTTGTGCCATTTCTTATTTAGGATAAAGCCACCTGGTGTGTCTGGGATGGGCCCGTAGTTAGTGTTGTTTCCTTGCTAAATCCTTGACCAGCTACATGAGGATGATTTAAATTCCTCTCCTCCCACCTGGTTTATCCAACTCTCTCTGAATAAAGTTCTCTAATCTGAACACTATCTTCATGTGAACCCAAAGTAGAGTCCAACGTGCCAGGATTTTCCGTTGATGTTACAGAATTCAGTCGAGAGGATTCTTAGCTAATCATTAATTCATTTGTTTGCAATTCATTCATCTTCATTTCACCATTTACTTTATGAGGGAGCATCAAAATCTGAAGACTGATCATTTTTATAAGAGCAAGCATATGATGATATTTAATTAATTACAGTGACAACAATAACCTTAATTTTCCAGCTATTCCCCAAAGAGAACTGTGTTTTAATTAGAGATGCCACAAGGACAAATTAAATCTCCTGGATTCAAGCTTTGGTTCATGGCATTCACTCTACCAGAGCAAGGAGAGAAGGTGTCTGCTTGTAAATATAATCTGAATTTTTTGGAAGCTCCTCCAAATGGCAGGGATGGAGAGAAGATAAATTTTGCTGATGGTATTTGGTGTGACATTGGTAATTCTCAGAGGGACTCTGCAGTGCAGTGTGCCAGTGTAGATGTTCTTTGCTTTTATGAAGGTGACAGACTTGACCTGTCATGTACTAGTTACACCCTGGACAGACTAGAAATGTCACAAACTGCTAACAGTTACTACACAGCATATAAAAGCTTCTTTTTGTGAAGCTGTGGCACTTAAAAAGGTGGGGAGCTCCTTTCCTGCTCTAATTTGTTGGGGTTTTTTTAACTCTATCCTCCCATAAGGCAGGATAACAGAAATTACAGGGGGGAGAAAAAGGGATTTTACCAAGCTTAAAATTACTGCATTAATAAACCAAATATAATGCTAAAATTGCAGGATATCCTTTCAAGATGGAAGTAATTTGTCTATAAAAGGTCTTATCAAGTTTCACGTCTGGGTAGCTTTCATTTGTCCTTCCTTACCTGTTTTAGGATTTTCTAAGACTAATGGTGAAAATGAAATACATGGCTTCGTGTAGGTGAATGTGTCATGAAAACTTTCAGTAAAATGAGTATTTGGTTGGTGTGAATTCACTGCTAACTTGAGCTTGAAGAAGACTTGAACAGTTTGAGGCCATCACTGAATGGATTTACTTTATTTTGTGTGGCTTTCACTTTGTGTTGGCTTCCTGAGGAAATTCAGCTCCCAGCAAAGCAAACACAGGGCTTGACTTGCCCAGCCCAGCCACACAATGGTGCCCATATCAGAAACCCTTCCGTGCTGCAGGTGATTAATGCCCAGCTCAGGTGTTCTGTGGGCTGGTGACACACGGAGAGCTGAGGAGCCAAAGCTGAGCGTGCCATTCCCACTGCTCACAGCTGGAGCTGCCCCCTCCTTTGTGTGCCTGTTTGCCCACGATAACATTGTCCAGCAAAGAAAAGCCATTAGCCCGGCTCCCAGAGAGTTTTAGCCAGGTTGGTTTGATCTGCAAGTCCAACAGGCAGGCTCAGAGCCTCGCAGGCTGCCTCTGCTGGATTTATCACCAGGGACTGCGTTATTTAACGATGTCACCTCCAGTCCTCAAAGTCAACAGCTGCTGCCCTGCACACCAGCGCTGGGGATTGATGTCTGAAATATGAGCTGCCCACAGAGGTGTGTGTTTACTAAAACACAGTTCAGGTTTGCCCTTGCTTGTTCATACTTCCAGGGAGCCTTTCACTTCCTTATCACCTGATCCCATTCTTTTGCTGGGCTGTTGGAGCGCCAGCAATATACCAAATCTTGAGCAATAATTAATCTGGTTTATCTCTTGGAGTAAAAGCTGTCGCTTCAGAGTGGTGCCAGTCTGAAGCCTGTTCTGCTGGGCCCTCCCACTGTGGCATTTCATGGTGGCCTCTCTTCCACTGTGTCCTTTTTTCCTCCAGGTAGTTCTTGGGCAAGTCTTAGGTTGTGATTGGTTTTGTGCTTTTGCGTTGTTTTTTAAATGAGTTTGAAGTGATGGCAGCTGTTTCTGGATATTATTTACAGGAAGAAAGAATGAAACCCCTTCTGTGGGGTCAGAAATGCTTGAAGCAAGTAGCAATGGACACAGCAACATGAAAAAGGTTAAGGAAACTCAGAGAGAGCCTTGGAGAGAAGGGTTTTCATGGGAACCTGCTTACCCTGACTCCTGCAATGCTGTAGACCCTAGAGGGACATGAGGTGTCCCTTGGTAAGGCTGCAGGAATTGCCAGGAGGGAGTTTAGGGATTTGTCCAGCATCAGTTAAAGCCTGGGGGTGCTGCTGTCTGTCTGCAGCTTGTGCAGGATATTGGAAACACCTGAAGATTGGGCCTTATCCAGCATTTGCTGACAACTCTGCCATTTGGAGAATATCCTTCTACTTGAAAGTGACACCAACTGGAATTGTTTCAAGTCATTTTTATTAACATGCCAACTAACCTTTACCTTCTCTCCCATATGCTGACTTGAGTGTGAAATAACCTGGGATCTGATTGCTCTGTCTGGCTCCTGATCTGATAGAGCTTCCACTGACACTGCTGAAGCCCCTCGGAGGCTGCTGTGAGAAGCAGAGCAGGGAGCCCTGGACACTTTCTGAAGAATGAGAATATTTCTGTAGGCTCCTCTTGGAGCCTTATACTTTAAATGAAGTGCCAAGGAAAAAATGTCCTGGGAAAATAAGTATGTAATGGCTTTTACAGCTGCCTTTGAGGTGCTGTAGGACCTTTATCACTTTTTATTGATAAAAATAGCATGTTAGGAGCAGAACAGCCATAAAGTACACACTGGCAATGCCAGTCTGCTGCCCTGTAGTACACAGCAGCTCAGAGCTGCAGCTAAGCCCTGCATAAGCTTGATTTCTATTCTTTTTTTTTCGTTGCCTTTTAAATAGAAACCCAAGGAAAGGAGTCCAGCATCCACTCAAAGGAAATTCAGAGTGAGTCATTAGCACTGGCTCAGCTTTTAGCACTCTGGTGTGGAAGGTTCCTGCTGGTCCCCAGAGGTGTGACAAGCTGCTTTCACTCCCTAATTTACAGGAGGGATGGGATGTGCACCCTGCTTTATGTTAGGTTGCTGGCAAACCTGCAATGTAAGTCTTCAGTCTTTGCTTTGTCAAAGTTTTACACGGGGGAGAAAATGTGAAGATTTTGGGATCATAGCCCAAATGCTGTTTCAAGAGCAGGTGAGTTGCTGTCTTACGGTGACAAAATTTAGTGTGGGAAATGCTGGAGTAAGTGGAGATAATGAGGAAAGGAGAAACCCTCAGTTATTATGAACTTGTCAAGGTTGCTTATTGCATTTTTCTTGCTGGATTCCACATGTGACAAGCAGCGTCCTGACGTGTCAGGTCAGGCTGCATCAGTCGTGTCCTGCTGCATCACATCCCGTGTGCAGGCTGCTGGAAACCACTGATGGGCCACTCAGGAGGCTGAGGAAAGGATTTTGTGTAGCTGGAAGTGGGGGAAGAGGGTTGGGGAAATGGGGGAAACTTTGGGAAAGGCCAGGATTTTCTCCCCTGAGCTGAAGGGCAGCAGCAGGTACAACCCCATCCCATGGATTGTTTCATAATGCTGTGAGAGCCTGAGATGCCAAAGTGTGCAGCTTCAGGAGGGAAAGGCTTTCAGCTGAGAGCTGTGAAAACTTTGACAAAACTCTCCAGTTTTTGTGAAAAATCTGATTGGTGCTTTTTCAGGATTTGCTGAATTGAAGGGGATAGAAAGGAAAAGATTGGAACTTGCAAAAATGAAAAAAGCATGTGAAAGGGAGAGAATCCTCTCAAAATACTCTTCACTTGTCCAAAGCTTTTTCCAATAGATACAATATTAAAAAGGAAAATACAGATGCTGATTTTTTTTTTCTTGGTGACATTTTTATCTTCGGATCTTTTAATAATTTTTTCTAGTAGAAACTATGGAAGTTGCCCATTTGTAAACAGGAATTTTCACCCTCTGTAGAGTTCTGTTTTTAAAGACAAGCCCATCAGTGGGAACATCTTGGCTTCTGATGCTTTCTGAGAAAGTTTCTAATCCAGCAAATGGATGCTCTGGGGTCATTTGAGGCTCAGCTCTGCAATAGAAAGCCAAGTGTAACATACAGCAAACGTTTGTTATTTCCCTGCTGGTATCTGGGTCACAGAATCAAAACAGATTTCAGCAGATTTTGGCTTTATCTCTTCCCCCCCTCCCAAAGATTTTGCTTCTGTTCTTGTCAGCAGCAGATCTGGCTGGATGTCTAGAACCATGGAAAACAAACTTCATCCCAGCCTTGTTAGGCCCCAGTTAAAGCTGACTGAGCTCTCCAGGTTTTCTGAGCATTTTCACAGCAGAATCAAGGGAAAAGGTCCACATCCGTATTTTTCAGAAAGTAAAAGTTGATTTCTTAGCCAAATATTCCATGAAGGCTTTACCCTTTTATCCTTTTTCCTTTTATCGTTTTCACTCTAAACTTGACTTTTAAACAAGGTATTCCAAGTTAAGTGTTAAAGAAAGCCCCCTTAACTTAAACTGTTTTTATTGACAAGTTGTGGTAATTCCTGCTTTTTCCTCTGGAAAGCATTTTAATGGTACCAGTTGTGATCCTTTCTAAGACTTCCTAGCAATGTCAACAGCTGCTCTACTTGCAAGAGTATTTCTACAATTTCATGCATCCTCCAAGCTTTGGACAATACTAGAGTTTTTTGGGTCCTTCCAGGCTCTCGTTTTACTTGCAAATATGGTGGAAAACAAACATCCAAAGGGCCAAACCCCAACTAAAAAAATCCACCTTTAATTCCCTTCTCAAGCTGCTGCAGCCTTGGCCGGGTTGGGCAGAGGAAGAACCAGAGGAGTTGGCCCAGGGCTTGCAGCTGGCACAAAATGGAATTTTTCAAAGGCGTTTGTTTAACTCCACTATTGGAGCACTGAAGTTAAATGCAGCAAGTGCTGAGCGTGTCAGTGGATGTGCAGCTCCTGAAATGAAGAATCCATTTGATGGCTGGGAAGTTGATGTTGCCCAATGGCCCCGAGAAGGCACAGATGGGAGAGGGGAGCAGTTTAACCCTGTGGCTGTCAAGATCCTCCAGTGACAAGCACTTCATGCAAATGTGCTCAGGCAGAAAGCCTGGAAGATCCAGCAGGGCTCAATGTTGAGATTCTCGTTTCATATGTCTCTGCTTACAATCTGTAGTAAAAATGTGTGCACCTAAAGCCATGCAGTGCAGCTGAACCTGACAGATCTTGTCTAGACTCAGTTTGTCATAATAAATGCTACTTCCTCAAGTTAGGCTGAGTTGGCTCTGCAAAGAAAGAAATGCTCAGCTACTCCTTTATTTTCCTTTCTTTCTTTACTTCCCGTTATTTGGTGTTTCTGCTCGTGGCATTATGGCAAGAGCTCACCTTGCAGCCTGCCTCAGCTCCTCAGGTGTGTTTTTCAAAGTTATAATTGTGTGGTACAGTTCTTTTTAAAATTAAATCTCAACTCTGCCTTCTGTACCTCTGACCTCCCATCCAAGGCTCTCGCCTCGTGCTCTGGCTGCAGCAGAAGGCAGAGGTGGAGCTGTGCAGTGTCAGCTGGCACAGACCTGACTTCTGAATCTTCCCTGGAACCAGATCTGTCCAAAACCAGAGTTCTGGGGAGATGAGATCATCCCTGAGTTTCCCCAGCAGAACTGAGAGCTGACTCCAGCTCTCAGCTCTGGTTAGAGGCGAGCTGCAGGAGCAGAGGGGGACAAAGAGCTTGGAATGAGCCAGGCACTGCCAAACCCCCTTGCAGCCTGATTTTCACTGCCTAGATAATCTCTCTTGGAAGGTCAAGCAACCCAGACCAGCACAGCCTATTTTCTTTAGTGATAATTGATTCCTGATATTAAAAACTGCATCCAGCCATCTCTACAGGGGAAGCTTTTCTTAATTTGCTTGTGAAGAGCACCCAGCCAAGGAAGGAGTGTCTGACCACGGGCTTGAGCCCACAGGAGTATTGCAAATCTCTTTTGATGAGATGCTCTGAAAGTGCTGTCCAGAGCCTCACTGGGCATGCCATGAGAATGAATATCTGAGACAGGGTGGAATAGGTGGGGTCACCTTTGGTGCTTTGGAATGATCTGCTCCCAAACACGAAGATGTGGCTGCACAAGCATGTTCTGAGTACCTCGAGGTTCTAACAGCAGCTCTAGGATTCATTTATTCACACTTATTCCCATCCTCTTGGCATTAAACTTGCTTTGGCTCTTCAACTCTAAGTGAATAAAAACGATGTGTTTTTTTCTAGCTTTTGTTTGGGCTTTAGTTTTGTTGAAGTTTTTTTTTTTTGGTAGCTTTTTTCCCTCCCTTTTTCCAGAAAGTATTAGCATTGCAGACAAGTTTAGAGGATGTTAAATCTTGGCTTGCTAACAGGAGGCTCAAAGATACTACAATCTGGTCACAGTATAATGAGCCCCTTGGTTATATTTAAATACTATCATACTATCCTATACACAGCCAAGCACTGGGATGTTTTATATTAACAATGCACCAGCACTAAAACCTCAGACAACTCTAAAAAGGCACTAATTATTATTATTAGTGTTTTACACTAACAATAAATGTCAAATGGAACCCTGCAAACAAATAACTACCTGTCACCAAGTGAATGAAAAGCAATCTTAGGAAAGTGAATTAAAACCCAAACAACAGAAAACTCAACAGGCTCAGGGCTGGGCTGGGGGTTGGTGCAGCAGCACGTTCCTGCTGGGGAGAGTTGTGTCCCCTCATGGATGTGGAGGAACCTGGGTGGTGGGAGGGATGAGCTCACATCAGCTGTGGGAGATTCTTACTCATGGCAAATGGAAATTGGATATTAATGAGGATTTAGTGGGTTTGTTTATTACACGGGTTGCTGTGCTTGGAGTTCTATCAGTGGAAATAATAAAGTTGGGCAGTGGATTGTGTTTATTTTGGGGACACATTTCTCTTAGGTTTTTTTTTTTAAGTGTGGCTCCCAAAGACTTATTTTTATAAATGGTACATTTTATTTTTCAATCTTCATGTATCTTTGATATCTGATTGACATTTTGAGGACGCTCTAATCCTTTCTGCTGAAGGAAGCTCTCACAGTGGCAGCTCTTGCAATCAGCTTCCCAGAGCTTTCCTCTGCTTTTGTGACGGGATGAGGTCTAGGACTGGAGAGCTGAAAGGAATTGGGATCTGCTGAGTGGCAGCACAGGTTTCATAGAGCTTCTCCTCACTTGGACCTGCTCATAAAATCCAGATTAGTGCCCCTGAGTCTGCCTCACACCAGTTTGAGTGTAACTCTCCACCAGACTCAGCCCAGTTGAAGAAATAGAAAGAAGAAACAACAACAACAAAAAAAAGAGAATCAGCCCCAAAGTCTTGATTCAGCATGGAATGGGAGGCAGCAGTGGAAGCTGGCACACAGCTAATCCAGGTGACCTAACCAGGGAGAAAATGAGGAAGATTCCAATGGCAATGGCTTTCAGAAGGAGGAATCTTACAGAATTCCAATCCTCTGCTGACAAGTGCCTTCAATTAGAAATTAATTTTCTCAGTTAAAACCAATGGTTAGTGCTCCGTAGATTGTCTGGCATTGAGGGTGACAGCCCAGATCAGCTCAGTTCTATTTTAGCGTTTTCACCTGAACCTTTCCCTCTTGTTCTAAAAATAAACAAACCCCAGACTACCCCAGTTTGCAGGTGATTTTCAGTGTTAATAAACTGATTTCTCTGAGCACTCCCTGTACCAGCCCACCTGAATTACAGCATCCAGCACAGGAGAGCTCCTGAATCTTTCCAGGTTCATTCCCCTTTTCTCTTAATCTTTGCATGCTGGAAACAAATGGATTAAAAAAAAAAAAAAAAAGGAAAAAAGCTGATTCCATTCACAATGGGCTCCTGCTGCAGAGATGTGCCGTGATTCATCACCAGTCCTTGCCAAATCATTCTTGGTAGGCTTGGCTCCTCTGCCTGTGAGTAATGGCCACGTTTCCAGTTGCTCTAAGAATGAAAGGATGGACTGCAGTGATCGGATTTAAAGGAGAAACTCTGCAAATATTCGGATCTGCTTTCACTGTTTAGTGACCACACGGGATGAAGAGTGATCGTCCTGTCTGGAGGAGCAGTGAGGACACTGCCATGCACAAAAGCAGGGCCTGTCCAGCCACTCTGGTTTGATTTTCACCTGAACTTCCCAAAGCTGGCTCAGAACCATCAAGGCGGTGTTGCAGGCACAGTTTGTGGGATTGGGAGCGGGGCTGAGCCTCACCCCTGATGGGCTACAGCTGTGCAAGGCAGGTAATTAGTACTGAAGGTAATGAGCCATGGGATGCTGAGGGGCACTGCCCAACCACAAAAGGGCAGAGGGGACACACAGGTGGAATGCACTGGAGATCAAGGGTATAAAAGGCTGTACTGAGGAGCAGTAATGAGCAGCTCTCTGCAGCCTTTGATGGTGGGTGCAGCTCTGGATGGGCAGCTGCCTGGTGCCTTCTTCAGCCTTGGTTGTGACTCCACTGTCCCTCTGCTCTAGGTAGGACACGTTTTGGAGACTTTTTTTTTTGTTTTTCACATTCTATTGTAATGTTTGTTGACGTTTAAGACCATAATGAGAAACAAATCAGAAATTTGTACTGATGGATTAACTAAAGATTCTGTTAAATTCAGATTAACCCATGTAAAATTTTTCTAAAACTTTAAATACCTGTACTGCAGACCTTGAGCTGCTGGGGTCTGAATTTCCTTGTGAAAGCTGTTGAAGGATTTGTAGCTACAGTCAGAAAGAGCACACAATGACTTTTTGGTAGTTTTTGCTAACTACTTTTAGGTAACTCCTAGTTAGAGATGCTACCTCGGAGGAGGTTTGAGCAAAGACCAGACTTGTGTCTTGAAATCAGCAAGTGCAAACCCAGTGCTGAGTTATTTTGGGATGAGCAAAACTCAGGTCTCTGTTACAGAGCACACATCAGACTCAGATCTGGAGGGGGCTCTTGTGGGAGGCCCCAGCTGAAGGCAGAGAAGAAGCAAGAGGGGAACACGTGTGGCAACAAGAAATGCAGAGATAATGGGAAATTTATAGGAACAAATCTGAAAGCAGCAGAAGGCTGAGTGGAGAGAGCTCTCCAATGTCATGTGGGGATAAAACTCCTTGTACTGGGTGTGCACCTGGCTAGGGGGCTCTGTTCACAAGGCAAAAATGGAGTTTGCTTTCTGCAGGAGGGCAGTGAACCTCTCCGTGCAGGCTGAGGGTGCTGCCCACCCCAAGGCTCCAGGGAAAGGAGCAGGATTGTGGGTGAAGCTGGGAGCTGAGGGGCTGCTGTGGGGTTCTGCCCAGAAACGCTGAGAGCAGAGCAGCTCCAGCTCTCAGCATCCCACCTGCAGCTTGAGGAGTGACTGAGCACTAAATAATGATAATTAACTAAACCCTGAGGGTTCTGTTCTGTGCCTGGGACAGGGAGCAGGGTGGCTGCAGAGCCAAGGCACTGAGTTATTGCCCTGGGAGTGCTTGGAGCTCCCACTGAACAGCCCCATCCAGCCCCTGGGAGGCTCTCCCTCTGCAGCCTGGAGATGCTCCTGCTCAGGATTGCTTTCTGACACAGAACTCTTTCAAAATTTCCCACCAGGCGTCAGCAGCTCTTTAAGCCATGCTGTCTATTTTGAGTTTTATTTAGATTAACAAATTCCACACCCTCGCATACAAAAGCAGAATAGAGTGAAAACACAAGCTGCCCTAACAGAGCAATATCCAACAAACATTATGCTACTCAGAAATATTTGCTGTACAATCCTCCCCACAAAAGGGACTTGTTCAGCCAAAAGATGTCAGATAGCATCTTGCTAAAAGCAATGGTGCCAGTGGAGCTTGCTTCCAAGTTCATGCAGCTGATTTTTTTCTTTTCCCTCTGTTTGCTTCATGCTGAGAAAATCAGCCATTTATTTCTCTGGATGTCTGGACTTGGAGAAATGAGGTGGATGGACACAGCACAGGGCTGGGTGTGCTGGAAAGGGGCTCTGATGGGAGCAGGAGTGTGCAGCAGAGCCTGCTGCTCTGTCCACGAGATATTTTCTGCTCCACAGGTTGCTTTGTGACCACATGTTGCTGCACTTGCTTGTTTTTACCCTTTAGACCTCCAGGAGATAACGGAATTTTTAAAACTAGACCCTGTGGCAGTGGTTTATTTATGTGAAATTAAATTTGTGTAGTGAAATCCCAACTCTTTTTGTGTGGCCTGTGAGGAGATGCTCAGTATGTTCAGGCAAAGACACTTTTCTCTGTTTTAGTGGTAGGTCTGTTTTGCAGAAGTTTTGTGTAGTCAGAAATGTGATTTGTGTGGACTGATTTTATTTTACATTAAAATTTGGGGACGAGGGGAGAGAAAAGGAAGGAAGGGCTTGGGTGCTCTTTGACTGCCTTTAGATAGATCAATTTTTCTATTAATGCTTAGCTTTTGCTAATGGGGGAAAAGTAACCCCTCCATGAACTACCTGGATGAGAAATCAGTGCTATTTCTTTGATTTATGGAGAAATGTTTGTGTAAGAGGCTGCCTTGGAGCTTCTGAAGTGGGCAGGACACAGAGGCTAATGTAAGGCTGAGCATTTAAATCCACTTATCCAAATACTCGTTGTCCCCATCTGGAGACAGATGAAATAATAAATATTGAACCAAGAAACATCCACACCATTTTATTAAAGGAAAGAGTTGTATTTTTTTTTAAGTGCTAATCTTGCAGCTCTTGCCAACTTGTTTAATAATTAAAGCATAGGCCCATGTATCTGCTGACCCTGGCAGGCTTCTGCAGAGGTATTTATTGATCAGAAATGTGATTTTGGATGGTATTCTTGCATCTCATGCCTTAGATTCTCAAGCAAGGTGTAGCAGAAATTGCACTGAAATAGTTTCTTTCCAAGGATATTTGGTGTAAGATGTGATTTAAGGAGCGTTGTCCTTTGAGGACCAAAAACTGTGGAACTGCATCACCACTAATTTCCTTGGTGCTGAAATGGTGGGAAAAGCAGTCAAATTAATTCTTCCTGTGGTCTGTTATGTGAGAGAGGATCTCATTCTAGGCTCAGGTGTGATTTCACAAATGTCTGCAGGATTGCCTCCCCAGCCCTGTGATGTGATCAGCTCAGCTGGGGGAGATGAAGCACGGCTGATTTGAGTTTTGCAGTCAATCTCAGAGCATCCCCCTCCCACACAAACAGCAGAGGCTCACATGTGCTGCCTGCAGCTCCTCCTGCCTGCAGCCCAGCCCCACAAGGGGCTCCCACCCCATGGGTGACACCCAGGACGTGGGGTGGGGTGGCAGAGCAGGGAATTCCCTGTGGGAATGGGGGGTGAAGCCCCATTTGGAGCCTGCATTGCTGTTTCCTGGTAGCCAGGCTGCAGGGGTTGTGTGGTGGAGCTGGTGTGGGATATTAATCTGGTGTAAGTTCTCTCAAGTTTAGAAATAACCACGTTGTTGTGTGGTGGAGCTGGTGTGGGATATTAATCTGGTGTAAATTCTCTCAAGTTTAGAAATAACCACGTTATTGTGTGGTGGAGCTGGTGTGGGATATTAATCTGGTGTAAGTTCTCTCAAGTTTAGAAATAACCACGTTCCCAAGCTGCAGCTCCAGCCTAGCAACACTTTGCTCCTCGTGTGGGGCTCCTGCAGCAACAGCCCAGCCCTAAGAACACCAACAACTCAGATTTGCTTGTTGGAAATGCTGCAACTCCTCTGGGAGTCACTGCATGGTCTGGGTTGGAAGAGACCTTAAATATAATCCATTAATCCATTCCCACCCCTGCCATGGCAGGGACACCTTCCACTGTCCCAGGGTGCTCCAAACCCCATCCAGGACATCCCAGCCTGGCCTTGGGCACTGCCAGGGATCCAGGGGCAGCCACAGCTGCTCTGGGAATCTGTGCCAGGGCCTGCCCACCCTCCCAGGGAAGGATTTCTGTCCAAACCAAGAGCTGGTGTGCGTTTCCACCTGAGTTCTTTGAGCTTTTGTCACTGTGGATTTCCAGTGAGTTCAGGATCTGATCTCTGTCCCTTCCTCCTCTTCCCAGCTTCCATCAGCAGCATCACGTCTTGGGCTGAGCTGGTTCTGCTCGGAGCAAAGGTGCCTTTTCCCTGCTCCAGGGCAACCTGAGCAGAGCTGTCGCTGTGGATTTGTCCCTCCAGAGCCTGAGGGGCCGGCACAGGGATTTCCAGGAGCTTTTATTGGTGCTGCTGCTGCAGGATTGTTTCAAATGAACTCCAAGCTCCTGGAAGTGCAGCATAATGTTGTTTCCCACCTGTAAACAAAAGGGTGACTTATTCCTGCAGTCAGCAGAACTGGAGGCTTTGCTTGTTCTGGAGTTAGAGCAGAGCTCTGGCCCCACAAATGTCTCCAAGTCACCTTTCCCTCACTGCTTCTGGGCCAAACCCTCCCCAGGCAGGTTGGGGAGGAGCATGGGATGGGTGTGGCTGCCTCTGTCCCCTTGTCCTTGAAAATAAAGTTATTTAATGCTGCCTTGGTTTAAAAAAAGTCCATGGGACATTTCCTGGAGGTGGCTGCTGCCACAAAACTTGGATTTGTAATGAGACAAGCAACTCCAAAGTTAATTAGTGCTGCAATTGAAAGATTTATTGTAGCTCATTACAGATCCTCAAGCTGTTTGTGAGATGCAGGGAGCAGATTTGGTTGGAATATAGCATTCCCTTCCTTGGCATTTTTGAAGCCATGAAGGATTTGGGGTTTTTAAATATCAAGGAGTATTTCTAGAAGGTTATGAAGTACTTTCAACTTGTGAGTTTTAATATCACTTTTTATGAGATTCACTCTCAAAATATTTTGGTTTTAATAAAGATTTTTTTTAAGAATGGGGAAGAACTCTTGCTAGAGGGAAGTTAGAAGGCCTTTTGGGTTGTGCATTTTTCTGCCCTGTGAGGACACCCCATGCAGGAGGGCTGGCAGTGGTGCAAAGCAGGTGTACAAATTTCACTGGAACAGCAGCCCTTGCCTCAATTGACACAAAGAGGATCTCAGCTGCCAAGGGCAGAGGGAAGCTGGAGAGAAAAGATTCAAAGGAAAGGCTGCCGAGAGCAGAAGGAAGCTGATTCATCTTGTGCTATCTCAAAACCTCATATTAGTAGTTTCTCTTCCCAAACATATTTATAATCCATACCCTGTGTATTTCAATTGCAGGAAACTTGTGCTTTCTAAATGCCACCTCCACGCAGGCTCCCTGTCTGATGTCCCTTTAAAATCAGCTCACCCTGACACTGTAATTTATCCCACTGTTTGTCACTGTTTAATTTCCTCTGACACCCCCATTAGTTATACCTGTTCACATCTGTTCTGAATTTATCCCTTTCAATTTAATTTATTATTACTTTCAATGCATAAAAATCCCAACCAGGAACTGCTCAGGTAATAAGTCCCATCCTCTGGTGTGCCTGTAGCCAAGGATTTGTTGATGTTGCCATTATATATTCTGGCATGCAGGTGGAGGGAGAAAGGACTTTAATACCCTGACAACCTAAAAAATCAGTGCAGGGAAGGTTAAGGCCAGGATGAGATAGGTTTTTGGAGAGACTGGATGATTTCCTTAAGGAAATGGCAATAATTAATCCACTGAACTCCTGCAAACTGAAAAGACCTTCAGGAAAAAACATATTTACAGAGTGGATCAGTGCTCCATAAGTCCATGGGAGGCAGCTGGGGAAATCCACAGGGTTGGGAAACTCGTGTGGGAGGCATGTGTTGCTGGCCAAGGAAGGAGAAGCAGCAGGAGAACAATTGAGATGTGGCCCAGGAAGAAAATGGATGTGTTGGGTTTCCCACGAGATGACAGAAATCTGGAGTGGAGTTCTGTAAAAATGGGAGAGCAAAAAGCTGAAGGAACAAAACCCTTGTGGGTGTTAATCTCCCAGGAGTGGGGGAGAGGGACAGTGGGTTGCTCTGGGTCTTTGCTCATGAACTTTCACAATCCCAGCAGTTTTATGGGATTTATCTGATCTGCCCTGTAGGATAACGAGAATTTTGGGGCTTTGTGGTAGCTTTGCAGAACAGCTGCATATGCTGCCTGACACCTGATGTCTGTGGTGTCTCAGATCCCTCCAGTCACCCAAATTTAGGGTCTTGTCCAGGGCTGTGTTGGGCAGGGAACGTGAGCTCAGCATGTGGAAGGTCCCCCAGCTTGCTCAGGACTTTGTGAAACAACAGGTTTGACCCTAAATTCTGCACTGTGAGAGGAAAACCTGAGTCCCACTGGCAGGAAGGGCTGCACTGCAGCACCTTGGAGGTCTGCACATCCTTGTGGTGGGGGAGATGGGAATCCCAGAGCAGGAGGGTCCTGCTGGAGGCAGGGAAGCTGTGAGGGTCGTCGGTGGTACCCTGGGTGGGGCTGGGAGATGCAAGGTGAAACACCTGGGGATTCTGCTCCCCCAGAGCACCCTGGAGTGTTCATTCTGTGGGAAGGGGAAAGGCTCTGCTTTTGAAACTGTGCCTTAGTGAATAATCTGGAACGTTATGAAAACACTGAATTCATCTGTTCATGAATAGTGTGGATATTTTTGCTTTTGTGCCATTCCCATCCACAGCAATATTTTTTATATTAAATACTATGAATCCACTTCACCTGTCAGCACTATTCAAAACACAAAATGCTGCATGAATAGGAAGGATGTTCTGGGATCTCTCAGATGATTACTGTTGCTAGGAAAACCACTTCCTGATATCTTTGTGCTCAGTGTCTGTGTCTCTCTTTGTGTACAGCCTTCGGTGACAGGCAAATTCCTATCAAGGCACAGGGAAGGAATAGGAAAAGTTTAGAAATGTTTAAAGAACAGTGCTTAGAGTGAAAAGGAGGATGTCATTGCAAATAAGAGTTCTGATGTCTTTCCTGGGTGGGATTATTGGAATTAAAGTGGAGGGAATTGCAGCGCTGGTTACGCTGTGCCTGGGAATCTGATGCAGCTTGGGCTGCGTTAAAGCTGGAGGTGGCTGGAGCTCCAAAATGCATTTAATGTGGTTTGTATTGCAGCAGCAAAGAGCCCTTGGCTGAGGGGTCACTAATGCTGGCTGCTCTGCCCTGCTTGTCTCACTGGGGGTTATCTTGGTCCCATTTCTGAAGCAGATCTCAGTTCGATGTTTATATTTGCCACGGTGTGTGGGGTTTTGGTACACACAGGAATCAGTGTTTTATCTGCTGTGACATCACGTGACAGATGCTGACTCTGAGATAACATGAACAACTAAATTCTGGCAGTTGTGGTGTAACCAGAACCCCAGATTTAAGTTATTGGAGGCATTGAGACTCGTAGGCCCTTTTCTGGTGGCAGTGATGCTTTGGCTGTTTGAGGCCCACCCTCTAAATTGTGCTCTTATCTTATGGATCCTGAATTAAGGGGCTGGTATTGCACTCAAAATAACAGAACTGGAGCACAAAATTCTGCTGTCATTGGAGGAGAAAAATCAGCTCTCCCAAGCCTCTGCTGTCACCAGTTTTTTTTTGCATTGCTGGTGCTGCCGGACTGGATCCCCACACTGGTGAGGGTGTGTGCCATGTTCCCTTCTGCTGGATTGTGGGACCTAGTGGGGTAAAAGTGAAGTTTCTGAGTTAAAACACCAGAAGTTAGACTGCCTTTGAAGGAGTTTGGCATAGCTATAGTTAAGATGATCTATAACTGGCTGTAAAAAAAGATGCAGCATTTTTATTCAAATTTTCTTTTGCTTAATACGTGGTGCCCCCATCGTGTCAGTAGTTTCTGAATGGACACAAGTGCCAGAGAAAGGAGAGTCGTGGAACAGCTGAGGGTGCAGCTTCACAGGATCATGGAGGTTGGAAAAGACCTCCAGGATCATCAAGTCCGAGCTGTCCCCAGTCCCCACCTTGTCACTGAGTGCCACATCCAGCAATTCCCTGAACACCTCCAAGGATGGGGACTCCACCAGCTCCAGCTTGCCCATCGCTGAGGAGGTGTGAGTTTTCCCAACTGGAGACTGGCATCTGGAGTTTTTATCCCAATTTTCTGTCTGTGGGAGCCCCCTGTGCCCGGAGCTGTGCCCGGGTGCTGGAGCTGATCCTCCCGTGGTGCTGGGCAGCGTTTCCAGCCCCAGAGCTGTGCAGGGAGCTGGGCTCTGGGGTGCAGAGATGAGCTTTTCCCTCCTGCTCTTGGCTGGGCTCCTCTGCCTGTGCCATTCCCTCCCAGCTCTGTGCCTGCCCCAAGGAGAACAATGGCTCCCACTGGAGGCTTTGTCCTATTTTTTCCACTCTCTAGCTGCAACATCCTTTTAATCAAGCAGCTCCCAGCCAAGCACAGGCTTTCCCCAACACATTCTAATTCTTGAAAATAGCACAAAATGTATTCTGTCCTCCTGGGTCTTTAAGTCCATGTTTTAAAATTCGAAGGGAGTAAGCAGAGGATCCTCTGCTGTGGCACAGCCAAAAAGGGAGATATTATGTTTTCTAAAAGAAGCTGGCTTAAGAGTTTTTAACTATAATTAAAAACATTTAAAAATAAACCCCACCAAACCAGCAGTTATTAAGGGGAGAAGTCTGTGGGCAATGACTCCGAGTAAAATAAAGATTTCCTGACTTCCTACATCAGTGTTTCACTTTCCTTCTCCTTTTCTTTTATCATTATTTATGTTTATTTGTTTTACAGTCTAGTGGGCTTGGAGGATAAATTCCTTTATGTGCTTGGTGCTATGGGAGGAACACGTTAAGGCACAACTCCTGATGTATTTGTGGTGCAGGCTGGCATTGCAGGGTGGCTGCAGGAGGAGCAGGGGCAGTGGCCAGGCCTGGCCTTGGGGCAGCTCTGGGTGTCAGGGGCTGGAATCAGCCCTTGGCTTTTCCTGCCCCAGCTCAATAGGTCTGTGGGGTTTTTTGGTTTTTTTCTACATTTCTCTGCCTTCCTTTCCCCACTGCTTCTTTTGTTCAATTTGTCCATTCTTCTTTGTCTTCTTCAGGGTGCCAGGAAAGAACTAAAACCCCATCAAATAATATAACTGCTTTCCCTGGGATGGCCTAATGAATATGTGATGAAATAATTTAAGTAGACATTTAGTCTCCTAGAATTTCACAGTCTGAATGACTAAATTCCTTCCCTTTTTTTTTCCCTGTGTGCAGGAGTCCAAAACTTTTAAATCATTATGTGGTAAATTTACCCCCACCTACCTATTGCTTTTGCTCCCACTTTTCCTTTTTTTTCTGCTAATGAGTCACGGTATGTAATTACCTTCTGTCTTTGCTGCATTTAGGGAGCATGCCAGTGCAGAAGGATGGAAGAAAATAAAAAAAGGCTTTAAAAAAAGATGGGGAAACAAGCAAGCATCCAGGCCTGCTTTGGCTCCCACTCACCATTCCTACTTTTGCCAAGTGTAATGAATATTGGTTTTCCTCTGTGGCACTCTGCAGCAGGATTAAGTAAACTTAATCTATATTATTACAATTTAATGAATGTCTGTGTGTTAGAGTGGTTCTTCTAGGGGGGTGTCAAGCTTTCCTGGACACTTAGGAAGGTGGTGAAATTCAAATTATCTCAAACAATTTGTCTTTATAGCCATTATTCAGCCTTGCAGGGTTTTGCTGTGCAAAATATCCTCTGTGGAGTAACGAGGGAAGGGCTGGGCATGGGATTATTTTGATGTGGGCCTTCTGCAAGAGCTGATTTCCCTCAAGAAAAACTTACCTTGGACCCCCTAAACCTCGTCCCAAATTGGGGCAGCTCCCATCAAAGCCAAGGCACCTTGGGAGTGTCCTGTTTGCCAGATCCCTGTGCTGTTAAAGTGCTTTTGCTGTGACACTGTGTCCTGGAGAGAGAGATGTTCAGGGCTGCTTATTAACAGTGGGAGCCAGAAGTTCATTGTCACTTTAGGAATTTGTTTTTAAGGATTGTCTCTTCTCACTGATGTGGGGAAGAATGTAAAAAGCCAGCTCTCTCAGCCACTAAATAATAAATGACTGAATAGCAGAAATTCAATAGGGCTTTTTCTGTGAATAAGATGGCAAAGAAAATAACCATTTCTTTGGGAGGGCTTATCCATTCATGGAGAGCTGCTTTTGGAAAATAAATATCTTGCCACCTGCAACTCTGCTCCTAAAGCTGTTGTGTAATTTCCAGCATTTTCTGATGCCTTCTGAAATCAGGTTTAAGACGACTGTTCTTTAAAGTCAACAAAAGGAAAGAAAAGAAAAAGAACTTACATCAAAGATATCAGCATTTCTCCTCTCTCTGCATGCTTCCCCTGAATATGGAGTTGGCAAACTCTCAAATCACTTTATCATGTTTGAACTTGGAAAAATGTATGATAATACCAGCTGAGCTAATATTTAAAGAGCTCTTCACTTCAGAATTTTATTGTCTCTGTCTTGGTTCTTCCAGAGTCTCCTGACAGGAGTGGTGGAGGGGCTGGGGCAGCTGGGGAGGGGGGCACCAAGGGTTTGCCCCTGGGGCTGGCTCAGCTGGGGCTGGAGCAGCCCCCTCAGGGTTTCCTGGGGATAAATTTGTTGCCAAAACTCAAATTGTGCCCAGCAGGCAGGTCCCAAAGCACGGTGCCAGCTGCTCTGGCCCTGCTTGGGCACCGACGGGCACAGCCACCCTGGGGAAAGCGTGCCAAGATCCCTTTGCACAGGTGAAATTATGCACTGGGGGCTTCATCTGTGGCTTTTCCCAGTGTTCCCCAGAGCCCAGAGGTTTGGGGTTTTCAGTGTGTGTGTCCTGGGGGGGATTTCATCCCCTTGCAGGTTCCTGGGAGGGTGGCGAGTGGCACTTTGGGCGTGCAGCAGGAGGGGGGTTTGAGCACAGCAGTGACATTTTGGGCTGTTATTTATGGCTTCCTCAGTGGCCTTTGTGCGAGTTGAATCGAGAACAGGAAGAAAGGGTGGGAAAGAATAATTTCTGAGGATCTTGGAGGTCCTTGGGGGGGGGCTCAGACATTTAGGGGTTGCTTTGAAATGCTCTGAGGCTCGTGACGTGTGGGCACCAAGGGTTGGCTTTGTTGGACTTTTCCCTGCTTTTCCCCTCTTTGCCACTGCCCCAGACAATCAAATCAGGCTCTGGCAGGAGGTCTCCAGAGGCATTTCTCCAAAATGCTTAAAGGTTAATATATCCTCCAAATCAAGTGGGCTGCAGAGATAAGGAGGCTCTGGCTCCCCTTCGTCTGTGACCCTGGGAAGGGCTGGGACTGCCCCCCTCAGCACCCCAGGTGAGGGCTGGGATTTGGGATCCTGGATCCCAAACTGAAATTCCTGGCTCTGTTCAGGGGTCAGCTCAGCCATCTCTAGGTGAGGCTCTCCTTGCAACTCTTCTGTGCTTTAACCCCAGCTCGGGGGAGTGAGCTGTGGCAACCTGAAGTGTGTGGTTTCCTTGCCACGCCGTTCTTCCCTGCAGCCCAGGAGGGACCCGGTGTTTGTCATTGAGGAGTGTCATCTCATTACATTGCATATTGCAGTGTAATGATGTGAAATGATTAAATGACAAAACGCCAGCTCACTGCCAAAAACCTTAAGTAGCACACTTTTATTTGCGGGTGGGAAAGCTATTATTAATTTCTGTATGGTCTTTGCCAGATGAAATAACACAAGCAAGGCTGAGAAGGGAGGTGGGTTTAATCCTTTTCCTAATTTGCAGTGGGTGGTGGGAGTGCTGTCCACCTCGAGAGCATATGTCCAGTGCCAGTGGTGGATTGCCATCCTCTCTGCTGTCAGGCACTGACAGATCTCAGAGGCACAAGGAGCTGGCACCATTTGAGGAGGGATCTTTCAGCTTTTAGGAAGGCTATGTTAAGCAGTGTAAGATGTGGTGTTCGAAATTGTTTCTTAGTTTTAGTATTCAAAAATGCTCCTTGCTAGATTGGAGACAATCTCAGTGTGGCACCCCAATTAAAGGAGTCTGCCTCTGAGGCTGTGGCTGGCTGGAGCAGGTGGCCAGAAGGTGGAATTGGTGCCTCCAGAGTGAAAACAAGATTTGGTGGAGAATAGGTGCATGAAAGCTGATGCAGTGGGGCTGCCCTGTGGCTCCCTCCCTGCTGCTGAGCCTCTGTTCCTGATGAGGGGAGAATGAAGCTCCTGCTTTTGTTAATTTGGCTGGTCTGGACACGTCAGCCAAAGGGTCAAAGTGAAATGGTCTGGGGCTTTTGTGTGTTTGGGCTTTTTTTTTTTTTTTAATTAAAAATTGGGGGTTGCATTAAGAAGAGGAATTCTTGTAAGGACAAAATTCTTCCAGTATTAAGTGAATCTCTAGAGGAAAATAGTAGATATGATTGGGTGTAACAGAACACTTGAAACAATAAAGGTGGGGCTATAGCTGTTGGGTTTTGGGTTTTCTTTTCTTTTTTTTTTTTTTTTTAATTTTAATTCCTGGCGGATCTCAAGAGCCCATCTAGGTTGTTTTCTAATGTAAGGATGAGTAAATCTGAAATATCCATGTGTCTGGCTCGAAGCTTTATGGGAACCCTTTGGTTTTCTCTGGGTAAATTACCCTGATATCCCTCCAGGTCTAGCTCCAAGCTAAAGTCACTGGATGAGCAAAACAATTGTGAATGGAGGGTCACTGGTGGAGGAAGAAACCAGGAATGCAGCAGGAATTCTCTGCCTGTGTCACAGCAGGCACACCTGAGGCCAGGTTCTGCTCTCCCTTTGCCTGAGGGAAGCTCCTGGCCCAAAGGCAGGTTCCACATGCCACTGCTGGTGTGTCTGGGCCACATGTCTGTGCTTGGCTGGGCTTCAGCCAGCACAGCCTGGATGGTGCTTTCCTTAATTCAGATAAGGTGATGCAGGCTCTTATAAATGAAAACTTAATAAACACAAAGCATTTCTGGCTGGTTCTACACTCCAGTCTTGAACGTCTGCATTATTTTGCTTTGTTAATGTAATTTGTGCTCGGAGTAAAAGGGGGAAAAATCACAGGCAAATAGATTTTATTTATATTTTATTAGATTTCCTTGACACGCTGGAAGTCACTTGTCTGTTATTAAAAGTGAGATAACAGAAACAATCCCCAAACAACAATAACTGCAAGGGTTTATAAACAATAGCAGCACGTTTGCCAAGGTGGCCAGGAGCTGTTTGGACCTGTCTTTTTAGCCTGACACACACACACATATATATATATATATTTTATAAGAAGGAAAAGCACAAGAGACAAGTTTCTATGTGGAACCCTGGTGGAAACACAGAAAGGCCATTCTGAGTGTGATGGGACTCACAAATCCTGAGCCTGTCAGAAGCTCTGGTGGTGCAGGGTGCCAAAAGGTGGGGAAGGCATCCCATGGGGGACACAGGGCTTTACGGGTGGAGTGACTGCCCTTGGATTTCTTTCCCTACCAGATGGATCACAGCCCCTGGTGGGCTGGGTTTCTCAGAGCCCTGCTTTAGTTTTATGCAGAAGAACACAAGAAAAGCCATTGGTGTTGTGGGTTGGGTTAAAAAAAAAAAAAGTTGCAGTATAGCAAGATTTAAATGTTGGCATTGAGTCTCTCCTGTGTCTTTCAAGGGTACAAAACCTCCTCTGAAGCTGTGCTCAGTCCCAGATCCTGACCTTGCCCAAATGATTTCAAACCACTAAATCTCCAAAATCCACAAAAAATTCTCAAATTATTCACGTCCCTAAATTTACATTGTAAAGTATGTGAAAGGCCCTTCCAGGAGGGTGGAGAGAGGCTCTGCAAGTAGGGACAGGGCAGGGGATGGCTTCCCCCTGAGAAGGGTTGGGTGGGATACTGGGAGGGAATTCCTGCCTGGGAGGGTGGGGAGGGCTGGGGTGGAATTCCCAGAGCAGCTGTGGCTGCCCCTGGGTCCCTGGCAGTGCCCAAGGCCAGGCTGGAGCAGCCTGGGACAGAGGGAGGTGTCCCTGCCACGGAACTGGGATGAGCTTTAGGCTCCTGTCCAGCCCAGCTGCCATCAGGGGTGGCACTGGCACAGCCCCTGTCCCTGGTGGCTCCCAGGGGTGACATCCATGCCCTGACCCCTCCTGCTTCCCAGGGTTGTCCCCTGGCTCCTGCAGATGCCCAGGCTGTCACAGAGCAGAGAAATGCCTTTACACCCTTGGTGGGAAGGAGCTGCCAGCTCCAGTGGAGAGCTCCGGCACGGAGCTGGGAATCTGTTCCCTTGTCAGGTCTGGGATTTTTCTGATAAGTGCTGCCTCTCTCAGTTCCCTTTCAATCACACAGAAATAGAAAGTCTTCAGTAACTTAAAGAAGCAAAGGATAAAGGATGAGAGAGAACCTTTTTTTGTTTGTTTTTTGCCTTTTTTTGGTAGAAATGAATGTCCCTGACTTGAAGGAAATGTGCTGTGCCTGTCCCTGCCATGACTGTGCCCGTGCTGGTGGCTCTGCAGCACCAGGAGGAGCAGCTTCCCTGCCTCAGGGCTGGGCAATAAATGGCTTTTCCAGAGTTAGCCGTGCTTTTCTTGCTGGGCTGGAAGGTTGGGGTGGCACAGCTTGGGGGCTGTGTCCCTCTGAAACCCCAAAGATCAGCCTGTTCCTGCCCCCCCGGGGTGTGGGGACCATGTTATGGTGAGAGTTAAAAAAGCAAAGTGATGGAACACAAATCTCTGTCCCAAACAGCCCAGCAAAAGGGTGTTTAATTCTGTACACCCTGCCCTTACCCAGCAAGGCACTTTTGCAGTCATTTTCATTTATAGTTTCATTAAATCATTGCCATACAGCTGATTTCTCAAAAAAAAACAAAAAACAAAAAAAAAAAAAAGCTGTTTTCTATTCCAACACCCTTGATTCCTGTTTTTTTGGGGTTTTTAATTTTCCTAGTGTTTTTTGTTTGTTTGGGGCTTTTTTTTTGTGACAATCTTTAAAGAGAAAAAAGTGTTTAAAAAGAGGATTTTGTAGCAGCCTAGTTAATTAAGTGCATTAGCTATGCTTTAGGAAAGGGTGACTGATGTAATGCTGCTTTGCATACTCAATTTTGTCTGTAAAATAACTGCAAAACTCATTTTACCTGAAGCTTTTAGGCAATCCCTCACTTGCTTAGGATAGAGAGGACCCTCACCAGTCGGTGTTGCTGCTACTTAACGACATTAATGTAGAAAAATTAGTTTCCAGGGGATTTTTCTGGCCCTGATTTCTCTGGATCCAGCAGGGAAATATCCTGGGCAGAGGCTTTCCAGAAGGGTGATGTTCCTGCTTCTGTTCTGTGCAAATCTGGAGCTGCAGTTCGGTTATTTCTCTCTAAGATCTGTGCTCGGGAGTAACTTTGAGCTAAGTTTGGGTCAGTTTGGGCTGCTGGGAGTCCTGTCCTGGTTCCTTTTAGTATTCCTTAATTATTAGTGTGCCTTAGGAAAAGCTAGCAAATGGGAGGAAGTTCTTCAGGGAAGCGTTAAAAAATCGGAAGCTTTTTGTAGCAATACCTTTGTGTGTATATATAGCATTACTAGGGTGATCCATTTATTAAAAATATCCATTTTTAGGGAGGTCTGAGAGCTTGCATCCCAAAAATCAATGCTCAGCTGGAAGTAAGGCATTCTATTGGAACATTGTGTGTTTGACAATACATTTCATGCCTCATTTCCTGCCAGCTGTGGGCTCCAGTAAACACAAAGAGCAAATTCCCTTTTTTTTTTTTGCTATGGAAAAAGCCCTATAGTTTGTTCCCTCTAGGATATCAGTGGTTAAATAGATTTCTGTAAGGACATATTCTGTTCACACTATAATCTGTTGTGACACTAAATCTTAATCCTTCTTCAAATTTCCATTGTTTTTGTATGAAAAGATTATTTCTAAAATATTTTATATCTCACATTCATTTTCTTGGCTAAGAATTAATTGCATAAGCAGTGGGTATCTGACCACTATTAAGTCTTCTATCGTAACCCAAAATTAAGAATTTAATGTGGATTATTCATAACATCTATCCAGTTAATTCAAAGTAATTTTTCTTTGCACTGGGCAGAATTTACACTTGGTTGAAATGAGCTTTACCTCCTCAGGAGATGCTGCAAAGTCAACCTGGAGGCTTTGGAGCACATGTGTCAGTGCTGTGCTGGAGGCTTGGGCTGTCCTGGGTTATCCATGGGATTGACCCTGCTCTTTCCCAGGCTGGGGAAAAGGGGGAAAATGAATTAAATGAATTACAGAGCTCTTTGGCCCCACGAGTAGCCAGTGAATGCGTGGCTCTGGTGCTGCTGTCAGGAGTTAGAGAGTTCTGTTCCTGCAGCATTTCCTCACTGGATAAGTGAGGAGTTGCAGTGGAGAATCAACCTCATATTTCAGGGCCCTGTCTTGTTATTTTAAATGAGCTCAGCACGGCTCTGCTGGAGTCTGCTGGCAGCCAGAGTGGGCTCCTGGGAGAGCTGGGCTAGCTCCTCTGGCTGCTCCTTGGCAGGGGCACCCGGGCTGGGGGGGCTCTGCTCCAGCTCCCTCTCAGAGCAGGGGAAGTGCTCAGGGCAGCTCAGAGGAGCCACGAGCCTCTGGACAGCCTTGGCAGGGCTTGACTCTGTCCAGAGAGGAGAAAAGCTTCCCTGCACCCAGCCACAAACTCCTCTGTGTCTCTCGTGCCCATCTGTGCCCCTCCACCCAGAGCCTGAGCTCAGGGCTGCTGTCTGGGGATGGATCCATCCCAGCACATCCCTGATTCCCTGGGGTATTTGGGGATGGATCCCATCCCCAGCCCATCCCTGAGGTTTGGGGATGGATCCCATCCCAGCCCATCCCTGATTCCCTGGGGTGTTTGGGGATGGATCCCATCCCAGCCCATCCCTGATTCCCTGGGGTATTTGGGGATGGATCCCATCCCAGCCCATCCCTGAGGTTTGGGGATGGATCCATCCCAGCCCATCCCTGATTCCCTGGGGTGTTTGGGGATGGATCGATCCCAGCCCATCCCTGATTCCCTGGGGTGTTTGGGGATGGATCCATCCCAGCCCATCCGTGACTCCCTGGGGTTTGGGGATGGATCCCATCCCAGCCCATCCTTGGGGTTTGGGGATGGATCCCATCCCAGCCCATCCTTGGGGTTTGGGGATGGATCCATCCCAGCCCATCCTTGGGGTTTGGGGATGGATCCATCCCAGCACGGGGCAGGAGGAAAGGAATGCACCTGAGAGCTCCAGGGAGCTGCTGTGGGAGGGCAGGAGTCAGGAATCATCACAAAATGTCCTCAGCTGGAAGGGAAGATGGGTCAGAGGATCCAGGACTGGCTGGATCCTTAGGCTGGATCTGAAGTCTGTTCTGGAGGAGTCCTGGACTACTGAGAGCCCCTGTCTGTGTCCTTGGACCCTCAGCAAGGAGTTAATTTTATTTCCCCTTCTCATCCAAAGGATTGCACGTGTACACAGCCCCAAACTGAGTAAGAATTGAGTTAATTGGCAAGGCAATGCTGGTTTCAGAGTTGTACCTCCAATATTTTGAAAGCAAGCCTTCAGACTGTCATTCCATGGGGCTTGGGAAATCTCTAAGTAATCAGTTTAAAGTGGGCTGTAAGGAAAGGCAAAACTCCCTTTGCAGAGAAGAAATAACTATGCAGGACACAGAAATCTTTGCTTAAAGCACATTGCTGATTGTTTTTTTTCCTTTTTTTTTAAACATAAATGCAAGCTGGGGTAAAGCAGCTAGCTAAGCAGAAAAGGACCTCTTGGAGTCAGATATTTGTGAATAAAGTGTCGGCTGGAGCAAGGCAATACAAATGATATACAGTCACTTTGTAGTCGTTGGCTCTTTAATTGAGCAGACTGATGTGTTGGGCTCATAATGGATTTGGGAGCAGCCTGGGAACGAGGTGCTGTTATTTTCTTCTCAAAGGCACCCATTTGAAGTGCAGGTGAGCACAAACCATTTAAGAAATAATTGGTCTGACCCAGCGCTGGGGTAGCCGTGCTGGCAGCAGTAAAGGAGGTGTTACTCGGGTGACAGAAGACAATGAGGCACGGGTACAGAACACAATATTTGCTCTGAAAAAAGGCAGCCTCATGCAAAAGGGAGGGGGGGAAAAACTGCAAAAGGAGCGCTGTCCTTCTGGCTCTTCTGCAGGTCCTTCTGCTTCATTAGCCAAATTTCAGTACCTTCCCATCTTTGCTGACTGTTCTTTAAAAACAACAGGTTCATTTATCATCCCCAGCCCTGTCCCTGACCCAGGGTCACTGCAGCCTCCCACTTTGCCTTGTTGCAGCTCCCTTCTCTTCAAGTCCACTTTCAAGCATACAACTCTTTTGATTCCACATTTTGGCTCTCCTGTGCCACCCTTCCCTCCAACAAACCTGCCAGTGCTTATTCAAATGCTGTAAAACTATTTTCCCTCTTTAAAAAATTATGTAGTGAGTTTCCCAGGGTGGGGAAAAAAGAGATTTTGAAGAGCAGGCAGTCTGTTGATGCTTTAAAATCCAGAGGTAAATCCAAGGGAATAAATGTGGGCAATACAAGTGTGGTGTGGCAAAACTCTGCTGCCCCAAAGTGTGTGCAGAGGGAAATCCTTCTTTTTCCTCTTCTCCTGAGGAGCTGCACTTGCCACAGGAGCATCAGTTATTCCCATTTACTCTGATCCTGTTAGAGGCTGCTTTGAATAGGGAGCTGTCATCACTGGGATTCTTTCAATGTTTTGTATTCATCTACAAGCAGCACCAAGATGTGGGATTTAAAATCCTTTCACTCACATTTTTTAGGATGCTGTAATAAAGAGTTGCTTCATAACATGTTCAAGGTCTATTAAATAAATGCACTGAAGAATTCCTGTTCCCTCTGAAATGGGCTTGTCAAGCTAATCTAATTTCAGTGTCTGCACATGGAAGGTGTGCTATTTTCTCCTTTCAGTGATTTCAAAAATTAATAATTAAAGTTTCCTATTTTTACTTAATAATCAGTGCAAATTACTGCACTTTTCTGCCTTTGTGTTTTATAATATTATGGTAATTATTGCTGTGTGTACCTGGATGCATAAAATGCTGAAAACATTTTTATCAAATCATTGGAAAAAATTGCTGAGCCAGTACAACTCCACGCTGGAGCACTCCATAGGCCAAATTTCCTGATAAATCCTGCTTATTGTGGGGGTGCCAGCCTGTCCATGGCCTAATCATGGAGAAAAATCCAGATAGCTCCTTATTGGACTCTGGAAAATGATTTTTTTTTTTTTATGGCTGCAGGGAGTCCGAGCTTCCTAATTTCCAAAATTTGCTTCCTTCTTGTGTTTGTTTAAAAGTGAGGTTTGTTTGCAGCCTGCTCCTGCCAGGGCTGAGCTGCTCCATGAGGGCACTCAGCACCTCTGAGAAGCCTCAGCAAATCCCAGATTTCTCCCTTCTCTGGGTGTGATAATCAAATTTGTCCGAGGTAGGAATCTTGCACCACATATTTTAATTTTTTTACTCACTCACCTCTGAGGAAATACAACACCAGAGCTCTGTTTCCCCTTCCTGGGAGAGAATTCTCATGGATGGATGCTCTGCCTTCCCTCTTCTCAGATCTGGGGGTTGGTGATACGTGTACCTTCTCGGGGCAAATAAATACGTGTACCTTCTCAAGACAAATTCTGCCTCTTTGGGAAATTTCACTGTTAGTTTCCTTAATTCCTGGGGAAGGTAGAGCAGTTCCATAAGGCTGTTGAGCCCTCACTGCTGAGGGTTTTCACCCTGGTTTCAGTGAGAAAGGATTTACCAATCAAAACATTTTCTGCTCCTGCACAAAACCTGGTGGGATTTGTGCTGATATTCTTGACTTTGCTTTGGGTTACAGAGCCACCCTTAATACAAGTGAGCAGTGCCCAACATTCAGGATTGTTTAAAATTATTATAATGCACCAATAGCAATGACTAATGACAGCCTTTAAATCCATTTTAGATTTTTTTTTTCCCCAAAAAAAGTTTTTACACCTTGAAAAATTCCCTGTGATTGCAGTTGATAGGTTATAGAATCCTAAAGCTAGCTATGGCTATGAAATACGTTAATATTATGTGATGTTTATATCCTAATGATATATTTATGATGATTATATACTGATATTTAATATTATATGCTCTTTACTTAAAATTAACCAGTGCAGTCAGGGAAGCCTCTAAAAAAAAAATAAAAGTATCAGCTCAGGTTGGTTAATCTGTGATTATTGAGTGTCTGTGTGTGATCACTGCCTATAAACTATTAACAAAACCCCCAGGAAAGCCACGTGTGAAGGGAAAAGTGGGCTGGGAGGGAAGGCAGTGGGCTGAAATGCAAACTTTGTGCCAGGGTGAGTGACATTTATTAAAATCAGCCCCAGTGACAGGATCAGGGGCGCTGCAGCTGCCCTTTAAAAACTTCCTGTGGAAATTGGGCCTGGCTGGAATTGCTGGGGATGAACTGTGAGGACTTAGAGAGGATTTAGCTCATGCTGACTGGGTTTCACAGTTTGAAATGAATTTTTTTGTTTATTTTCGGCCTCCTGATGTCTTGACCGATTTGGTACTTTGGTGCAGAGTTTGTTTTTCGAAAGAAAAATCTAATTACCAGTGAGGATGGGTAGTGGGTGAAACAAATCAGCTTCTGCCAAGATGCTCCAGTTCATTACTGAGAAATAGTCATCCTGAGTGTGTATTTACAGTGTGCTGCCCTACAGAGCTGATCAAAACATTTACAGGGTTTGCTGGAGTGAAACTCAGCCTGGAAATTTAGGGGGAATTACTGGAGAAAACTCTGGGAAAATCATGAGCAAACTTAGCTAATCCCACAGTGTTTCTTGTGTCTT
Source organism: Leptocoma aspasia (assembly GCA_013399835.1). Lineage (NCBI taxonomy): Eukaryota > Metazoa > Chordata > Aves > Passeriformes > Nectariniidae > Leptocoma > Leptocoma aspasia. Next base: position 55,641 of record VXAX01002220.1, read on the forward strand.
CATTCATGATAGCTGGGAATTGGTGAGAATTGAACAGCAATAAACTTTTTGTATGAATATTTTTCCTATAAAAACCTCCTATTTTTCTTATTAAAAAAATATCTCTTGTTTAGGGGCTGCTGTTCCCTTTATGGTGTTTCTCAGCCTTTTTATTTGGAGTTTGAAGGGATGTTGAGGTGCCCAGTGAGTTTTTATAGGAGCATTGCACTCAGCATGAACAAAATCTGCTGCTGGAGAGATGAAATACCTTGGGAAAAGGGCAGAAACCTCCAGGGTGGTGTTGTAGTAAATGTTGAGGCAAAACTATTTGTTTCAGTGGTTTAGGAGGAGTCTCAGTGCAGCTGCTCCACAAACACTTCTGTTTTAGGGAGTTTGAGCTTCCCCCTTTCTGGGGAAAATGAGGATTGTGTGGGGGTGGGAGAGGGGATTTTTGTGCTCCTGGAATACCTGGAGATGCTCAGCTGCTGAGCATTATTGATGTATAAGAATAGAAATTTCCTTCTTTCATTTTCAAATCTGACTCTTCACTCATGTTAGACTCTCCAGACCAGCAGCTTCTTGAATGAGAGAGGGGAAAAAAATGAGTAGGGAAATAATCTATAGGTAAAACTACCAAGGTGTTGTCAGGGTTTAACTCTGTTCCCATAAAACTGAGAACAAACTTCTCTTGCAAGGGTCCTCAATGGTGTGACTTAAACATAAAAAATATTCTTAAAAAATAAAATACTGGGCTCAACATACCACAACTTTGGTAAAATTCTGTTTATTATTTTTAAAGGATAACTGCTTGTTGTACAACAGGCTGGGCCTGCTTTGTGTGCAGTGTTCTGCTGCAAAGGTGTTTTTCTCACGCACTGATCAATTTGGGAGGCCTGTTTTCAAGGTGTTTCAGAAGTTTAAAGTTTATTTCTGTGCCTGGTTTTGTGTCCGAGCTATTGGTTATCTGACATTCACGTGCAAGCAGAAATGAAACAAATATTTTCACAGAAAACCAAATTCAGGTCTGCCTGCTCTGTAAATAAGCACTTAAAATAGACACAGAAAACATCCCAGTGCCATTCCTCCTCTCTGCAAAACCCAGCCTTTCACACAAATACCTGATTTGCAAATCAGATGCGAGAGGGGCTCTTATTAACTAGTTAAATATCAAGGTTTGAATTTTCATAAAAGGGCAATTTCAAAGCTCATTTGTGTGTGTAATTATTGTGCTTGTGAGAGCAGCCCTGCTAAACGTGCCCATAAATGTCATGTCAGGTTCCTAATGGGTCACAGACACGCTGCCTTCCCACGCTGGGGCTGGGGGAATGTGGAAAACGGGTCCCAGAAATCTGCCAGGAAGGGTTTTTCCTGAGGAAAAGAGCAGCAAAGCTTTGTGTGCACATGGGCACATTCTCAATATGGAGTTGGGCTCTAAACAAACTGCACCAGTTTTTTAAACAGCACAAATGAAACCTTAAAAATTCAGTATATCCTTTTCCAAGCCTAAAGATTTGGCAAATGCACTCTGGTGAGGCTGTTGTCACTTCCACTTTCAAGAGGGTTTAGAGATACTTCTCATTCCTTTTTTTCATGCTGGAATTTTTTTTTTTTAAATCATTCAAAAGCTGTGAAACACTTGAAATCTGAGGCTGCAGTTATCAGATAACACATACTAAGACTCTACATTGAAGAATCTCCCACGTGCTCCTTCTCAAACTGGAGATGAGCATCACTAAAAGTCTTGGGGCCACACTGGATGGGGCTTTGCAGGTTGAAAATATTTACCCTGTGCTGTGAAAATGGGAGGAGCTGCAGCCCAGAGCTCACTGCAGGAATGTGTTGCCAAAATGCAGCTGAGGTCAGGGAGCAGCAAGATTTGACCAGGATTTTTGGGCTCGTGTGTAAATCATCAGTTCTGAAGAGCGAATGCAGTTGTGACGATGGAACACGGGGAGGGAGGGAAGTTAATACTGAAGGGTAAATGTACCTTTGTTAAAATTCAGGGTGACATCTTGTGGGCAGAGAGGCTGGGATCCTGTGCAGGTTTTGGAGGGTTTCACCTGCCTTTGGTGGCTGCCAGGGGAGGAATTTGGGGCTGCAGAGCCCCTACCCATGCTGGCTTTCTGAGATTTCTCCCCTTTTTTGGGATTTTGCTGCCTGTGAGCAGCCTCTCTCCAAAGGAGAGGGGGGCTTTGGCAATTGTGCTTCTGCGGGAAGGAAGGAGCAGCGTGGGTGGAGGGCCAGCAGGTGCCCTGTGCTGCAGGAAGGGACAGTGTGAGCCTGGCCAGGGCAGCAGCAGAAGGCAGGACACAGAGGCTGTGCCAGAGCCCAGGCTGGGGCTGGAGCAGCTCGGGAGGAGCAGGCAGGAGGCCAGGCAATGAATAAAAATCAGCGTGCCCCATACTGCTCTCCATATTGTTCCCTGCCTCAGGGCTCCCCCTGGCACCCCCTGGGCTGGATTTTGTGTGTTTTGTGTAACGTAGCAGTGGTCAAAGCAAATAATGATATTATGTCTGGGAGGGAGCCCCTTGAAAGCCGTTCCGAGCCCCGAGTCCAGCAAAGCGTAATCTCGGTTTGATTCTTTGTTTAGTGGGGGATTCAAATCCCAACTTAATTTAATCTTTTGATTTATCCTGCAGGTACTGCCTGATTATATTCCAGGGCCACCAGTAATAGAAATGCGGGGATTTATTTATTAATTTATATTTTGCTTTCAGCGAGGAAGGGTTTGGCAAAAGTTGTTGCTGCTGCTCTCTGTGGTGCGCCGTGGGTGAATAACTGCATCCATCAGCATGGGATGCCCACTGATTCATGCTAATAACGTGGGGTTACACTAATTTTAGCTCTGCACTTCAGCTGAGGCCTGGGGAGCAGGACAGGACTGGAAACTGAGCGGTCAGCCTGGCACCAGAGCTGCAAATTGCCAGAATTTCACCGGGAAAGGGTCAGGGCTGCCAGGGATGAGGAGGAGGCTGGTGGAGCACAGAGGACTCAGCTTCCTGGGAAATCATGGATAAATCACTTAAAGCTGCATGTCTGAGGGGTTTTGTGTGTATTTAAAATGACTCTTGGTGGCTTTAAAAGGCAGAACTCCTCTCAAAAGGTACGAGTGGGAAAGGCAAAATTAATGTGCTGCCATTTCAGGGCTCCCCTTCGTTGGAATATTTGGGCACCTCACATGTTGAGATGAACGCAGTTCACTCCCATACCTTGAACAACCTGGCTTCTCTGTCCTGGAGTCCTTGCAGGACGAGTCCAACAAATCCAGACCCCAGTCAGACCCAGTTATTGTTGCTGTAGCAGGAACCAGCAGCATTCCAAACGCCCTGTGTGTTCTCACCTTTGTGCTCCAAGGTGATTTTCTCATTTGCCTCATTCTTCCCTATCTGGACCTTTAAAATATTAAACACTTTTATTTAATTTTCCCTTTTGCTTGCCCAAACAAGATACACTTCATTCATATCCTTCAAAAAAAAAAAAAAGCGAAAATTAAATTTTTAAAAATCATATTAAATCTTTAATATTCTCCTATGGATGACAATATAGCCAAGCAGACAAGGACAGCATGAAAATCCCATGGTATGCCTGACAAACATAATGCATTTATATTAAATCTATTGTACAGTGAGAATTTGAAGACTGCAGTGATCAGAGGAAAGCATGCAATTGGATTAATAGATAATTTAGGCTGTAATCCAACAAAGCAGTTAAGCATGTGCTTACTTTTAAGCGTGCACAGCATTAGTTGATGCTGGCTGAGGTAAAACAAGCTTAAAACTAAGCACATCCTAAATGTGTTTGGCTGGCTGAGTCAATGGTCTGGACAAGAAAGGGTTTGCAGCTGGAAATCCATGAAGGAGTAAAGTAAAAAAAAAAAATCCATTTTTCCTGTAATCACTGAAACACCCCCAGCTCCAGTTTCAAACAGGACGCTTTTATAGGGGGTTAAAAAGCAGCAGCAGTGGTGAGCAGCTCCCAGATTATCTGTTTTACCTGCATTCCTGGTCACACTGAGCTCAGGGTAATCAGATAACCCTGTAAAACCTGTGCCTGGTGCTGTCCATCCCACGTAAGGATTGCCTCCTGCAATAGCCAATAAACGGAGTTATCCTCTAGGCTGTGAGGGGATCCATGTGCTGGACAGAGAATTCACTCTGAGAGATGCTGGCTCCAGATCTGAGCTGCAGCTGAGAGAGGAAAGCAACCTGAACTTGCTGGGTGACCTTAGACTGTCACCCAGACTCCTCTGTGCCAGCCCCACTACTCCTCCTGCTCCTGACGCTCTCCAGTATTTGTGGCCTTAATTGAGGGACATAACCAAACAAATTTATCATCACAGCCCATAAAAACGACAGAATTCGTATGGTAGCATTCTTCATTCTCTCCAATTTGTTTCCCTGAAATCCCTGCAGCAATTTATTTGCTGAATACGCGAGTTTTCCTCCTTATGAAAATTACAAATTGTTGTCAAGGTTAACGAGTTAATATTCTCATTCAATATTTATTTTGTAGGGGGGGAGGGGGGAGGAAGAAGAGCGACTGTTCTTACACTTTCTTCCATGGCAAAGTCTGGTTTCTTAATCAATATGACAAGGACACTGTCCTTTGGATAATACCCTGAATCATTGGGACTAAAAAATGAGCTTTATTAATCAACAGCCCCTGATTAATTATTATAAAGTGATGCTCATACATTTCTGTACATTTTAATAATTCCTGCAGAAGGCTAACAATGTCCCCAGTGATTTGAAGGCTTTGGGGTTTGAATTTTTCTAAGCAATGTCACAATAAATAGTCCAAGGGTACTACTGCTCTCTCACTAATCCAGTCTGTTTCAATCCAGCAAATGAGTAAAATCTTCTTTTTCCTATTTCCCATCTATAATTTATCATTTGCATACAAAGTAAGAAGCAGGAATCGGCAGTCTCATCAGTTTTCAAAATATCAAGGGACAACTGGGGTGATTTATAGCAGGCTGTATTATCTAGATCATATAACCTGAATATTTCTGTAAAAACAGACCCACATAATCTCTCAATACGTGTCTGGCTGGCAGATAAATGTGATGAAGGTCATGGGGCTAGAGAACTTAGTGCAGACCTGAGTAGCCATTAGGCTTTTCCTTGCAAAGAAATAATCCCACCCTGAAACACCTGACAGGAATCATCGCCACTAACAATTTCTGGTGCTGAAGATCCCCCTTCCAGGGCTCCCTCAGCCATCAAAGAACAGGGGCTGTGTGTTTACTACCAGTGAGATGAAAAATATGCCACCTGTTCCTTCTGTTTGCAGGGCCCTTCTGAGGACATAACCTTGCTGAAAGGAACAGATGCATTCCCTTACAGAGTGGTCCCAGCAGTGTCTGACGAGCTGGCCACAGCTGGGGAGGGTTTGTGCTTCTGCTCTAAAGGGCAGCGAGGTCCCCAGCCACAGGGCAAGGGCTCACATGGGTGTGTGGCAGGTTTAGTGACAAATTGTTGTTAATTTATTGAAATAGTGGAAGTTTTAGAATGGCCAGGCATATAAAGCCTCATCCAGCTCCAGTTTCAAACAGGACATTTTTATAGGGGGCTAAAAAGCAGCAGCAGTGGTGAGCAGCTCCCAGATTATCTGTTTTACCTGCATTCCTGGTCACACTGAGCTCAGGGTAATCAGATAACCCTGTAAAACCTGTGCCTGGTGCTGTCCATCCCACGTAAGGATTGCCTCCTGCAATAGCCAATAAACGGAGTTATCCTCTAGGCTGTGAGGGGATCCATGTGCTGGACAGAGAATTCACTCTGAGAGATGCTGGTCCAGTGTCTGACGAGCTGGCCACAGCTGGGGAGGGTTTGTGTTTCTGCTTTAAAGGGCAGCGAGGTCCCCAGCCACAGGGCAAGGGCTCACATGGGTGTGTGGCAGGTTTAGTGACAAATTGTTGTTAATTTATTGAAATAGTGGAAGTTTTAGAATGGCCAGGCATATAAAGCCTTATCCAGCAGTGGTTCTGAGCTGTTTATTCTTCATACCAGCCCAGCCTGGCTTTCTGTTCCTGTGAAATGTGCCCAGCTCAAAGGATGCTCTTAGAGCACCGTGGCTGTGATAAATGACATCAGGCCTCCAAAGGCAGCAGCCTCTTGTGTTTGTGTTTTAAAATAACGTTTGCCTTGTAAAAAAAAAAAAAAACTCAGTGGCCTTTTCCCAACCTTCCTGCAACGAATGTTTTCATTACCCATCAGAGCACTGGTCCCTCCAAAGGCAGGTCCCAGGAATTTTTCACAGGGAGGTGTTACAGTGTGTGTGCTGGTAACCCACAGGTTATTGGGGTTTAGCTTCTTGATTTCTGCTTTCATTCCAGCATGTCAATAATGAGCTCTCTCTTCATTTTATTAATTTGAACCACTGGACGAAATGTCACTGCTGTGGGATGCTCTGCAGCGAGCAGCCCTCCTGCATTTTGCCCTCCAGAAATGCGGGTTCTGATCACAGATAAGGAAAATGAGATTAGGATGTTAGCTTTCTCAAGAGATAACAGCAGTCTAGGTCATAAAACTACCATATGGCAGATTTGGCAGTCTTTCCAGAGGTCCATGGTTTAATTATCACAAAGACAGATTCAGCTCCCCACTTGCAAATGCCTGGGTCCTCCTGTGGCAAGGGCTGGAGATGCAATTAAGGGGAGAGTGGTATTTGCCTGGCTGCAGCAGAAATGACCTTACTGTGGCCAGCACTGTCACTTCCTAACATTTCACTCATGATTAAGTTTATCATTTCAAACAAACAACATCAAATGTCAGGTCTCTGGTCTGTTTAACATGTGGGAGGAGGGGTAGAGAAGCATAAACCAGGACTGAGCCAAGCTGGAGAGCTTTTGCTCTGGAAAGAAATGCAGACAAAGTTGACAATTACATCAGAGAGGGATAGCTCTGCAGGCAGAGTTTGCTGTTCTGGGCAAGTCTTTTTGTTTCTTGCATCAAATGCTTTGGTGTTGCCTGTGTTTGCAAGCCCTTTTTACCTGTCTTTATTTCCACCCTTCACACAGAGCCCCGGGTGTGTCCTGGATTTCTGCTGTCCCTTGTGCTTCCCTGTGAGCACTATTACACAGTCACCACGGAGAGGAAGAACTGATTTGCTGGAAAGCCAGGATTTCATCTGATTTAGACAGCTTTGGGTTGGTTTGCTGTGGCTCTGCTCCACACGATGCCCTGGTCAGCACAGATAAGCAGAGTGAGGTTGGTGTGGGTGATGTCCATCAGCCTGGGATGAACTGGGGCTTTAAAGTTGCCATTTCCCAGAGAAGTTTCTCACTCTGCTGAGGATGTGCAGTGGGGTAGCAGTGAGATGGCAATTGTCCTCATCAAACAGAGAACAACTTTCAAAAAGTGTCCTCATATGGATCAACACTTCACTAAAAGCAAATTCATTGGAGTTCCTCATGTCCAGGAAACACTGCTGGTATTGCAAGACTGAAGTCATAAGTTAATTTAACTCACTGGCAACTAAGAAAACACTTCCTGCAGTTGTTGTGTGTGCAGCTGTAACAATGAGAATTCCTTTTGGAGCACCATCAGAGTGTAGGTTGATCTCTGAGGTTTTTGAGAGGCTGTGACATCACCGAGGGGGAAGGATGCACACACCCCAAAATGTCTGGTTTTAGAAAGCAGATTTTTTTTTTTTTTTTGTAGAAAGCAAAATGCTTTCTACAGAAAGCATTTCTGTAGCCAACCAATATTTAATGAGATCAGAAAATATTAAACTGTAGGAAGTGATAATGGTTAAATAGTGAACTTGTGGGCGTAGGGGAAGATTCTTTGAAAATGGAGTTAAAATCCCAGCCTAGCAAACCTGCTGAGGTTGTGTTCAGCCTGGGTGTTGGGTCAGCACCTCCATGGCTGTTGTTATTTTTAACTTCTGAAGGATCTGAGAGTCGTGAGCTGTAGGGACAACTCCACTTTCCCCACGTCCTGGCTAATTTTATGCAAACCCTTGGAGACCGAGTTCAGTTCATAGGCATGTTCATGTCCAATTAAAAAGTAATAGATCTGAAGCACATATAACAAATCAAAAGAATGGAATACTGTCAAAGGCAAGAATTAAAATCCAGCCACACAGGCCACCAGGCTTCACGAGACTATAAAAAATCATTTTTAATATATATTTAATTTCTGAATCTTTACAATGAACAAAACATATTGAAATCCACCCTCGCTCTAGCCAAGGCTATATAAAAATATCACTTTTCATTATTAGGGTTTTTTAATATTCAGGGTCTTCCTAAAGCTGGGATTTTTAACAAATACAACAAATTGTATGAGACACCTGATTAGATTGAGAGTGAGCATCAAACGATGTGAGGTGTCAGTAAATTGTGTCTCACCTGTTCTTTCAATTGCTGCTGAGGAGAGGGAGTTTTAGGGGCTGGAGAAGGGAGCTCCTGATTGTTCCTGGCTGTTCATTTTCAGGGATAAAATATGAAACATCAGCTGGCCAGGAACTCTGTGGAATTTTAATTACGAGCTCTGCTCTCAGTTATTTGTATTTTTAATGCACCGAGTTTTAAGAGAAGTGTTCGGGCCAAGATGAATTAGGTGGGACACGAGGATAAAATAAAAAGAAGGTTCCTATCAAAACCAAGCCTTCTATTTCTTTTTTCTTTCACCAAAGCACCTGTACAGCCAAAGTAACAATGCAGATGCAGCTCCTACAGCTGGAAAGCTTCTCTCGCCCCTATTTATAATGTCCCCAATTCTCCATTTCCTTATGAAGTCAGGAAAGGCCAAAAAATTCATAAAAAATTTAGTGGCGAGAGAGATAGCATTACTGCTTTTAAGTAAAGTCTATGTAAGGAGCATGAGATCAGCATAAAAATAAATCAGGCTAAATTTAAATCTTTGGACACTAAAAACTAAAACTACTGGAATGTGGAAAGAAGATTTATTGATGTGGAGAGACCCATCAGCATGGACCCAGCTTCCAAGTGGGGGAAGCAGAGATGGAGTAGGGAAAAAAATGTTCTCTGTGAGGGCTGGACTAGAAACCCCTCTGAGTTCTTTGGTGGACAATCCAGGGTTTTCTGGGAAACCCAAGGATAACCTGATTTTTGCCTTGGCGCTCGTGAGTTGTTGAGTGTGCCCCCTCAGTTCGTTCCAGTGGGGAGATAGCAGTGTTTTATTGCATAAATAAGATCAAGGAAATAAAGGAAAGGGTTCTGCCTGTGTAAGAGCTCTGAGACCTGCCAGGTATGGTCACGGGCAAGGACTTTTTGGAACAAATAAAAGTCATTTTTTGTCACTTGCCTGTTGAAGCAAGTGCTCAAACCAAGCCCAGCCCCAGTCCTGGGGACTTGCTTTGACTCTGGAAGCCGGAAAAGTTCCCATTCTCGTCCTGCTGCCCTCTGTGTGCTCTTGATGGGACACTTTTCCCCCTCATTAGAGTTGCTAATTGGCTCCAGCCTCTGTCTCTCACCTCTGAAGAACCCAGTTGTTGCAGGTGCTGGTGTAGGGTTGGCCAAAGGAGTGCAAACTCCCTGGAAGAGCCATTAATTGGGATGGAAGGGAGGGGGTGGGAGAGAGCCGCGCTCAGCTCGGAAAGGTTTTCAATTCTTATGTGTCAGAATATCCTAATTCAAACCCAAGTGGGAATCCACCATTCTGGGGGATTCACACAGCTCCAGGTAAACAACTAATGAGCAGCCTGCCAGTTTCATTTTTGTCAAGAGCCCTCAGAGATTCAACTGTGCCATTTCATAAAATATGCAGATGATAGTGGAGGGAGAATAGCAAAGGCTTTGAAAATGATTCACACAACCTAAAAATGATGTTGAAAAGGGAGGAATTAAATATTCACAAAGTGTGAGAAATTAAGGCATATTAACTGTTAGAATGTGGAAATGAAGTGACTAACATGCACAGAGCTGATGAGAACTAGATGATTACAGATCTGTCAAAAGTTTCTAATTCTGACACAGTGTGATGTCGAGGTGCTACTTGGCTGGTAAGGGCAAAAAATGAGGTATGGGACAAGGAATGCAAACCTGAGAGATCAGAGCCAGGCGGGCAGACACCGCCGTGATTAACACCAGCCTCAGTCCTGGAGCAAGGGTGAACTTCCAGCTTGCAGAATGAATACTAATTATGGTTACAAACAGAACACAGGGGGCTCAGTTCATCAGCTCTAGGAGGGCTGCTGTAATGAGTTAGTCGAGGGAAAAAAGTCACCTAGGGCCAAATTTGTCTCACTGCTGAGTTGTGGCTTACACCAGGGATGGATTTGACCCTTGGGATATGAGAGTTGGAAGTTTTGCTCTTCTGTAATTAATCAGGGGTTTATCTGGTGCTGCAGTTTTGATAGAGTGGAGGAAAGGTTGCTGGCAGATGGATTCATGCAGGGGTGGTGCAAAAGAATAAAGAATAATAATTTTAAAAAGAAGCTCAGAGTGCCCGCAGTAGGTGAGGTTATTCATGTTGTTCTGGCAGGGCAGGGTCACCATTCCACCTTCCTCCAGGGCAATCCCACACCTGGGAGCAGTGCTGCTGCACCCGGGGGTGCACAGAACTGGGGGGTTCTCCTGGAAATCGCCCTCTGGGAGCACCATTTGTGTCTCCAGGTGCAGATCTCTGGGGCTGGAACCCCATTTGTGTTTCCAGGTGCAGATCTCTGGGGCTGGAACCCCATTTGTGTTTCCAGGTGCAGATCTCTGGGGCTGGACTCTCCTTTGTGTTTCCAGGTGCAGATCTCTGGGGCTGGAATCCCATTTGTGTGCCCAGGTGCAGATCTCTGGGGCTGGAATCCCATTTGTGTTTCCAGGTGCAGATCTCTGGGGCTGGAATCCCATTTGTGTGCCCAGGTGCAGATCTCTGGGGCTGGAATCCCATTTGTGTGCCCAGGTGCAGATCTCTGGGGCTGGAACCCCATTTGTGTTTCCAGGTGCAGATCTCTGGGGCTGGAACCCCATTTGTGTTTCCAGGTGCAGATCTCTGGGGCTGGAACCCCATTTGTGTTTCCAGGTGCAGATCTCTGGGGCTGGAACCCCATTTGTGTGCCCAGGTGCAGATCTCTGGGGCTGGAATCTCTCCAGTGTTGTGCCAGCACCAGCCTCTCAGCCCAGCTGTGCTTGGAGTGTGTTTGAAGCCCTTTTTGGCTTTCTGGGGAGCACTGGATTGTCCTGTCCATGTGGAAATGGATCAGCTCCCAGTGAGGAATTGGGTGTGATGGCTTTTCCTTGGGTTGCCCAGAAGAGATGTCGTTTGGGAGCTTGTTCAGCCACTGCTGCAGGGGTTTTGTGCCCTCCCTGGCTCTTGAGTGCTCTGTAACTGTGGACAATGGAACCTGTGCTCGGGTCTGTGCAGGAATCTCTCATGGTTAATTAATATTTTCCCTTTTTTAATGGAAAAAAAAAAATCCCTGCAAATTCTCTCAGCCTGGGCTGCAGACACCAGCTGAGGTGTGTCCAGCTGTCTGCTTGCACCAACAGTGCTCAAACTGGATTTGGAAATCCAGGGGGAGTTACACCCTGTAGTCTCCTGTGAGTAACTCTTCACTGGATTGCCATGATGAGCACTGAATGCACCGAGAACACTCAACAAATAAATATTGTTTTGGTTACAACCATATCAGTAGCATCTCGATACCTTCCAGAGACAAAAAGGACTTGAGATATTAAAAAAAAAAGAAGTGATAGTCGTGGGTGCCAAAGAGAGGTGGCACCGTGGATGTGTTTTGCATCCCTAATTTCTTGGAGAGCCTTTCCTGTGCTCAGAATCAGGAGACAAACATAAACTCAAAGGTCACAAAAAGACCGAGCCTGGTGAGGTGGATGTTCTGAATATATTAGGTATGTAAAGCAATATTGTGGCCCATCCAAACTAGAATTAGTGGTAATTATTATATAATATGTAATGATGGGATTTAAATGGCTAACACATTTTCTCTGCTGAGATCATTTAGACATGATTCATATAAATGATTAAATTAATAGATCTTCCTCTTTTAAGACTGCTAGGCAGCTTAAACTAAATTTCTCAACAGAGACTGATCCCAGTGAAATAATATTAATAGAAAATGGAAGAAGAATTTCTGAGATGTGGGTAAATATATGATGGAGTTTGAGGAAATTTCTGTAGACATCTTTGCCGACCAAAATACTTCCCAGATTTAAATATTCTCTAGAAATAACCCATCAAGGACTTTGGAAGGTGAAAGAACAACAAACCTAACTTTCCTTGAAAGAAAAGAATGGTGAAATGTGCTGGAAGACAGGGACTTAAAGGATCACTGTCTACTTAGTTTAGGCTTAAACATTAGGCTTTTCATAACAGTAAATGGTTTTACAAAACCTAATGTGAATAGAAATGTTTTTCTTGTTCCTTTTCTGACTCAAATTTCAATAGGAGAAGTCCCCTCACCCCCCAGCAGAGCCCTCTGCAGTGCTGTGGAGTCACTCACAGGAGCCCCGTGCTCGTTAGTGAGAACAAGGACAGGAAAATGAGTGGGGATGGGATTTTTGAGCAAGCCAGGGGGGAGGTCACTGCCCAAAACCACCGAGTTAAGTGTTCAGATCCCAGAGACATCTGGAAATTTTAGCTTGAAAGTGCAAACACCCAGTGGCTGGCTGGAGCTCTGAGCGATCTGGGCTAGGGGAGGTGTCCCTGCCCTGGCAGGGGCTGCAGTGGGGTGAGGTTTAAGGTCAGTCTGTGATCCCATGGGAGCCAGTCCTGAGCAATCATGAGGAGCTTTGCCACCCCCTTGATGCCTCCTCACCCCTGCCTCCCGTCTTGTCCCTGGTTCCCAGCCCTCTGCTGCAGGCTGTGAGGCAGAGCCTTTCCTCCTCAGGCTTTTCATGGCGTTTTGAGTGCTCCAGTCCCACCCTGAGGCCCCAGCATGGAGGGGATGCGCAATTCCAGGGGGACGGATTGCTTCCCTTGCTGCTTGGGCATCAGCACCACACGGGTGTGCTGAGGATCACCTGGAGCCACCAGAGCTCTGCTGCAGGTGCTGGTCCTGCCCAGCACACGCCCAGGAGGGGGAGATGAGACCCCCAGGCTCAGACTGGCCCCAGGCTCTCCCCACATCTGCTGCCTTTGTCAGCCACAGGCAATAAGGAGGGCCAGAGCTGAGTGCTGGGACAGCCCTGGCAGCTCTCAGCCCCCTCTTTGCTCAGACTGAGCATTTGGTGGGTCAGCAGTGCCTTGGAGTACTCCAAGGAAGGCATCATATTTATTTTAGTGCAGCTCTGTAGCAGTGCTATCACACCAGAAAGGATTTCATAAAGCATAGCTAGTCTTTGGGGTTTTTTTCATATTGCTTGGGAAAGTGCATATGGTAATTTGGATGCTTCTGTCCCAGAGGGTTACCCAAGTGCTGCACACCAAGTGGTCTTGCTATTTTTGTTGTTAAATTCATCTTATTCTCTTCTCCTAAATACTCCCTTTTTCTGCTTAGAAGGTTAAAAATACCTGGAGCTGTGAGTCTGGCCTATTTACTACAGAATTCATGAGTCATGCACTACACTGGAGTCTGAAATATCACAGGGTATTATTCACTGAGAGCTCAGCAAAAGAATGGCAAAACCTGCCCTTCAGGGCTTGAGATTCCAAATGCTCTGGGGAGCTGCTCTTCCAGCTCTCCCCTCCAGAAACAAATGCAGGAGGAACAAAATGCAGAAGGAAACTGCCAGGAGCCCCTGATGAATTTAACAAGCTTTATCTTGCTCCCAGCTGGAGAGGACCTTCCCAAGGAAATGGTGTGTGGCTGCTGGTGACATCAGAGTCCAGCTCAGCTCCAGCCCTGGTGCTGCACTGGTGGGAATTGATTGTTTCTCCAGATCCCAGCCTCTCCTGCTGCCTTTGCCCAGCCTCGGGGGCCATAAAACACTGCTGGAATGTCTCAGACACCCCAGTGCCTCTGGGGCTTGGGATGGGATAAGCAGAGCTGGACTGAGGATGTGCTGAGGGCCCAGCCCATGGATTGGCACTGGAATGTGGCACAGGGATGTGGAATGTGGCACAGGGATGTGGAATGTGGCACTGGAATGTGGCACAGGGATATGGAATGTGGCACAGGAATATGGAATGTGGCACAGGGATATGGAATGTGGCACAGGAATGTGGCACAGGAATATGGAATGTGGCACAGGAATGTGGCACAGGAATATGGAATGTGGCACAGGAATGTGGCACAGGGATCTGGAATGTGGCACAGGGATATGGAATGTGGCACAGGAATGTGGCACAGGGATATGGAATGTGGCACAGGGATATGGAATGTGGCACAGGAATATGGAATGTGGCACAGGGATATGGAATGTGGCACAGGAATATGGAATGTGGCACAGGGATATGAAATGTGGCACAGGAATTTGGAATTTGCACTGGAATGTGGCACGGTGCAGCTTGCCCCTGCAGGAGGGACAGGAGTTCTCTGGGACTGGGCATTTGCAGGTGGATCAGTTGGAATTCCCTGAGCCTGAGGCTCTGTGTGATGGATTAAGCTCTGTTCCATATGTTAATATCCTTTATTTACCTCAGTAGCTAGCAGAGTATTAAGACTTGTGGAAATCATGGGTTGTCCTTGCACATCCATAGAGCAGAGCATGGAGAAACTTTGGGAAGTGTTTTACGGGAACCTCCAATGGTCCAGAAGGGCTCCAACAGTCTGTGAAAAACAATGAAAAAATCCTAACTCTTGAAACAGCTCCCACAAACACCAGACACGTGGCTGCTCTGGGATTTAACAACTCCACTGGTTATGATCCCACGTTTAAAAAACCTTTCTAGTTTTTCTTCCTAGCTGGTCACCTCCTAGTGTGTTTGCCATGGAAGAAAATACCTGAGAATATCTGCTTTCAGGGAGGCAAAAATCAGGTTTCTTTGAATAGCTACACCCTGGGTGCAGTTTTTTGAGCTCCTTGAAAAAGAATTCTATGGGCATGTGGCAAAACATAAGTTTTTCTGGATAAGAAAAATACTTAAATAGAACTTTTTCATAATATTACCTGGACAAGATATTTATGCTAGTAAAAAAAAAAAAATACAAACTTTGGCATTTCATGCAGCTCCTTTTACTAATATTTAGCTCAAGATGAAAGAGCTCTACTTGCACTTCTGTAAGTAAGAGGGGTAGCTCTGAGTTTTATGGAGGATTTTTGGCAGCTCTTTGTTAAATGACCTGGAATTCCCAGTTCCTGGTGGCTGGGGTGGAGCACAGTGAGCAAACTGGTTTCTATTCTGGGGTTTGCCACCTACTTGCTGACCTGGGCTGATTCATACGAGCTCCCTGTGCCCTTTCATCCTCCTCTGGAAAATGAGGATATTGACATTTACATTTCTTTATAAAGTGCTTCTAGATCTATGGATGAAAAGTGCTAAGTAAACCAAAACTCTCAATTAAATTAATTGGAGAGAAGGAGCTGGGTCAGTGTTACAGCAGGGTTCATTTATGCACCTCTTAATTTCGTTGGTCTCATGTCTCCAACCCTATTTATAGTTGGAATCGCTGCTCTCTCACCTGGAGGAATCTCTCTGGGGTGGATTTTATCCCTTTTCCTGCACAGATGCAGGGGCTGGGCTTAGGGCACCCAGTCCTGAGTTTTCGTGGTACAAAGCTCTTGTACAAGTGCGTCACCCTTAAAAAAAGATTTTAAAAATCCTGGGAAGTATCTCTGGCATTGCAGCAGATTTCACACTCAGGGAATAAATTATAAAGTTCACAGAGAGGGAAGGGAAGGTTTGAGCTGTGCTGGTGGGGAAGGAAATAGTGAATGCTATTCTCTTCATGACCTTTCAAGGTCAAAATTAGATTATTGGGGTGCAAACCCAGCTCCTGCCTTGGTTCACAGAATCATTTGGGATGGAAAAACCTCCAGGGTCATCCAGTCCCAGCTGTGCCCAGTGCCCACCTTGTCCCCAGCCCAGAGCACTGAGTGCCACCTCCAGGAACTCCTGGGACACCTCCAGGGATGGGCACTCCAAACTCCTTGGGCAGCCCCTGCCAAGGCCTGAGCTCCCTTTCAGTGAAAAAATTCTTCTCCAACTGCAGAATGAACTGCTACATCTGCAAAAAAATTCATATTTTAAGCTTGTTCCTGGCCCATATGGCTCCTCTAGTAATTCTGCACTAAAGGCCACCATTTGTGCTCCTGCAGGGAAACAGGGATTGGAAAAATCCTGTGATTCTCATCTTGTCAGTGGTTATTTTAATCACCTGAAGGCTGTTGTGTTCTTCTAGGAGATTTTTTTTTAATATATTGTTTTTGCACGTCTCACTCCATAATAGCAAGAAAACAGATTATGCAGAGAAGCTGGTTTTGTTTTGAAAATTTTGGGAACAGATGCAATCCGGGAGCTGTGATCCCTGCACAGCTCAGAGATCAGAAGTAATAAGAGGCCTCTGAATTATCTCTCTTCTGTTCACAAAGCTTGAACTTAATCTGCCAGGCTGCCTTAGAGCTGGAACTGTGGAGAATAAAACCCCAAATATCAGATCTGTGTGCTCAGGGGAGTTGGTACTTGGAGAATGAGGAAAGTAGGGCAGGTACCCTTCAACCAGAGCTGGGCAGGTGCTCTTCAAAGTGTCTCAACACAGAGAAATTTTGGCTATATACTGGAATATTTAACTAGAAGAAGAGTATTTTAAAGGAAAATGTTGACATTAGAATATTTAGCCTAAATATATCAATTTAAGCTATAAATTTAGGCTGTCAAAAGGGTGTTTCCCAGTATCCTCCTCATCACTTATGGTTTCCTGTGTGGATGGGATAAGTGTACACCTAGCTTAGATATTTGGTGTTTTAGTTAAAGAATATCCAAACACAGGGTAACCCCCTGAAAAAGATGATTGGTTCTGGCCTGGCTATTTTTGCCTGCTTTGAGTCCTCCATGTTTTTAAAACCAACAGGAAACAGCCTGGGATATCATTAATTTTATTTGTGTGTAAGTTTTGATTGATAGGAAAGTAATTAACGTTCACACCATCGGAGCTGATGTGTTTCCATTTAACCCTGGGTGCTTTTAGCACCACGCTCTCCCAGCTGTGCTGCCAGGGGTGGGACGGGGATGTCAGACAAACAGGGATCAAATTTTGGGGCATGACCAGGAAGAACGAGACAACAGCCTTTGTGTTGCTCGAGACAATTAGGGCTGCAGGAAGAAAAAAAAATTAGTGCAGGAAAAGATTTTACTTTAATTATTTGAAATAAAATTAATTGATCTTTTGAGCTGACGAGTTTTGCTGTATGGTTTCTTCTAAATGTCCTCTGCTGTCCGTCTGCTGGGACAATGGGAAAGCTCAATCAGGGAAGGCTGTCCCAAGAGGAGATTTTTAGGTTAATAAGCCAAGATGGACCAGTAAAAGGAAAAAAAAAAAAAAAGGAAAATGAGAAGTCTGTGAGAAAAATGAATATGGAAACCACAAGTCCCACGTGGTGTGTCAGAGGCTCTTGTGTTACAGCACTGGATTTCTAAGTCCCTCAGCCAGACCCTGGCAGCACAGATCCGGGGTCATTCCCCTCACCATGGGGGTTTAGGCTGGGTTTAGGCTGAGGGAAGCTGTCATTTGTACCAGGTCAGACATTCCAGGGCACAGGGGATTCCTCCAGAAAGGCCCTCAGGTCATTCTCCAAGTGAAAATGCTGCTGCAAGGGAGAATAAAAGCTGAATAAAAGCCAAAATAACTCAGCACCTGCCCAGCTCTCCATAAAGCAGCATTCAGCCTCTGCCAGGGCCTCAACACCCTCACAGAATGGCAGAATTTTTTCCTAATGCCTGCCCTAAACCTGCTCTCTGTCAGTGTGAAGCCGTTGCCTCTTTTCCTGTAAATTGTCCCTCTCCATGCTCCCTGGGGGCTCCTTTCAGGCACCACGGAGGGAAACCCACGGGAGAGGTGGAGCATCACCTGGGGATGCAGCTCCAGAGCTCCTCAGTGCCAGAGGGTGGGGCAGTGCCACTGCTGAGGATCATTTCACTGCCTCGTGGACAAATCTGGACCTCTTATTTGTGGTGATGGTTTGTGTTGGTGATGTTTGGCTCGAGCTCTGAGCTTGTTCCTGCAGCTTGATGGGTCAGAAACTTCCTCTGTTCCTTCCTTGTGTTCCTCCCCCTGGAAGTGTCAGTGCTATCATCACTGAACATTTATTCCATCCATCTCTGCTAGCAGACAGAATCCATCTCAAAGGAAAACTTCAGCTGTTTAATTTTGTCTGGAAGAACCCTCGTGTTGTTCTGTCAGTGCAACATATGCCGAGATTGTCTCTAAAAAGAAAGAACCGCTCAGGATTTTGTTCCTTTCCTGTAGCAAAACACACACCAGCAATTCCTTTACAATTGAGCTGCTACGAGGATTTCTGCTTGGAAAACAGAGTATTAATTATCTCCCAGTTCTCAGGAGGGGCGGGAACCCTTCAGATACACCCTCTGTGGAATTTCATCTGGCTTCTGATGCCCTCAGCAGGATTCTCACACAGATTCCAGCACTGGCAGAGGAAAAGGACAAAAGCTTTGAGTTTCAGGGCAGGCTGAGCTTTCACTGGGTGTCAGAGGCTGGCTGGAGTAGAGGCAGCAATTCCAGCCCAAAGCAGGAGTAAGGCTGTAGTAGCTGGGCATGCAGGAGGAGTTTGTGGCTCAGAGGAGCTGTGGGGATGGCAGGAGAGGTGGGGGCTGAGCAAGGAGAGGCTGAGAAGTGCACCAGACGTTCCTCAGCAGAGCCAGACTCCTAAGGGCCTCCAACCTATTTAGAAAGGATCATCATTCATCAGCACCATCATCATTATCTGCAGGATCGGGAGGAGGAGGGGAGTGATAATCAGCAGGAGATGATCAGCGCCTTATCACCCAGATCCTTCATTTTGGTGCTTAAACTGCAGGATTCTTTCGGGAGAGATAATTCATATTTCATCATTAAAAGTGCTGATCATAACCTCGTTAATAGATGGGTATTGCTAACACACACACAAAAAAGCTAACGTGATAAAAATGTGAGGCTGCTATTAAATTACTTTAACTAGTTTACCTCACGTTGCCATCCCTCCCCTCCCCGTGTGCCATCACAGACACTGCTTGTACGTGGCACACAAAATCTATAAACTCTTTCCAGGAATACAAAAGCATTCTCTATGATGTTGATAAGAAACAGGACAGTCACTCTCCCCTGACATATTTGTTCTTTAAAAACAAATCAATGGTGCAGGGATTTGGCACCTGAATGCAGAACAACGTCTTGATGAGGCAAAGATTGTCTTCATTAAGGACATTAATATTCATAGAGAGTAGAAAATCTGACACAAGAGAGGACTCACTAACCTTTTCTCATATTAGATTTTTACTTCTTAACACAATTACAGTCCGGCAATGACTTAATTAATGCTGCTTTTTGTCAGACTGCTTTAAAGAGCTGTCAATTTGGTCCTGCAGAGGCTGTCAGTGAAAGAGAAAGACAGTCATCTAGGCTAAAAAGACACAGGAAGAAATTCAAACACTTAATAACATTCAAAGTGCTATGCAAAGTCACATATCAACCTGTATTAAGGGGAATTTTTGTCTCTCCTCTCCTCGTACTTATGCTAATGTTTTCCAGGTGGAATGGGGGCTGCTGCCACCTCTGATGGTGAGGAACAGCAGAGAGGGTCAGCACACCCAGGGGTTCTGCTCTCAGAGCTCCAGGGCTGTCCCCACGCCCCTCTGGGGGGCACAGACCCACCAGGAATCCTTGGGAAGTGCCTGCCAGCAGAGGTTCCTGCTGCAGGAAGGTTTGGGCTGCTCCATCCTCTGCTTCTCCTTCAGCCTCCAGCAGCCGGGGAAGGGTTGGGAAAACAACCCCTCTAATAGGGCTGGGGGGTTCTGAACCACTGAGGGGATTTTGGGCTTGGAAGTTGGTTCAGGGCACCTTCCCAGCCCCGGGGAGCTCAGCTGGGGCGTGGGAACTCAGTAAGGTGCAGGAATTCACCTGCTTGCAGCCACTGGGCCTTATTCTAAACAGCTCTGTAGGGAAATGTTTCATCATTTTTTGACCTATGTGAAAATGAACATGTGGTGCTGCAATGTGAGCTCTGCTTAGACTGTAATTATTTACTAACCTAAGAAATATATTTTATTAAAATATTTAAAGTGCAATATTAAAATTATTTTTTAATTCGACATTGGGTTACAAAAAGCTCACAGTCTGCTTTTTGCAGCTGTTTAGAATCACAGAATATCTCAAATTGGATGATTGAGTCCAGTTCCCTGCTCCTCATAGGATAGGACCACCTAAAACTAACCTATAGCTGAGAGTGGCATCCAGACTTTGTTGCACACCTGGGTTGGATTGTGATGCCCAAATAGGATGTGAAAATTTACATCACATGTGCCATTTAATTCTGGGAAGTTTATTGGCTCCTTTGAGTTTATTTTAGTAAGTGGTTTAAGGGAATAATGTAAAAAAAAAAAAATAAGAATGTTCTTTATATACCAGCACCATCAAAAAAAATGTCAGGTAAAGTACACACCAACTTTGTATGTCATGTTCTAGAAGGATAATTATCTAGAAATGTAATTATAACAAGCACCTGATTTAATCAGCACAGTTTGAGCCCTGTCAGAGGTACAGGGGACCAGAGGAGGGATGGATCAAAAGACATTGCAGAGAATCTGGAGGTATTTTTTATGTTGAGTTTCCAATGCTAAATGCTATTTTCTGTGGTGGAAAACGTTGTAAAGTGAATCATAATTCAGGTGGGAACTGCAGTCCCTGCCCCCAGGGGTGCTGGCTGTAGGAACTGTGCCATGAACCCCCAAACACAGCTGAGCCTTCCCCAGGGGGGCCCCAAACACAAGCACAGCTGGGAACCCTCCCTAAAAACGGTCATTATTTAATTCAGGCAAAACTCTTCTGGTTGGGTCAGCTCTTGGTTTGATAATGCGACATGGGAAGGGAGAGGCAAGCTTTTGTGGAGATAGAAATGTGAGTCAACTTTTAAACTATTTACCTTATAAGCTGCTTATGAGGCACAGACTTCCCTCTGAAAGCCTCATGTAAAAAAACCTTGTCTTATTTCAGAGAACACAGACAATTGCCCTAAAGTTTCACTATTTGGAATATTTCTCTGTGTGTGTGTGTGTGTGTGGAGGGGGGCTTGGCTTTCTGGAAATGGGGCCACACCTACAAGAAATCTGCCTCCACTCTAAAAAAAATCAGGCAAACCTGGAGAGAACCTGAGCACTGGATGCTCTGAGGACGTGTTTTCCTCCCTGGGGAAGTGTTATTTGCTTTGCAGAGTGGAGTCCTGGAAGATTTAGACAGACCTGAGTCATGCAGGCTTGATATGATTGAAGAACTATCTTGTTGACAAGTGCAGAATTATAGATTGGAATCCATTGGCTATAAGGGCCCACAAACATTTGAATAATGGCCCTCACATTCTTTCCATTGGTCTATCAAACAAAGAATTCTATAAGAAAAAACCTTAGAATCTTGGAGTTGCAACTTAAAGAGACTGAATTAAGTTTCCTTGCACTATAGATAAGAAAGTGGTTTTTTGGGTTTGGGGTTTTTTTTGGTTTTTTTTTTTTTTTAAATCTCGTATTAGAAAGGGGAGGTTTGGTCTGTGCTTCTACACTTAGAGCTGGGTATTTTTGGCAGCTGAAAAAAAGTGTGAGTATTTTGTCATAAACATAAATGCCTTCTGCTTAAATGCAGGAGGAAAGCCATCAGATTGATTTGGTAGCAAAGGCAGAGCTGGGAGGAGCAGTGCTGAGGGCGGGGCTGGAGGGATTCAGCATCACCCCTGCGCTCTGGAATTCCTGCTCTCACCGGGTGTTTGCCACAGCCCAAAGCTGCTTTATCCCAAATACATCCCAGAGCTGATGATGATGCTCCAGGTTTTGGCTTTTCTATTTTTCAGGTTCTGTGCTGCTTTAGTGTGTGGGGCTGGGCTTCACATTATGGGATGGTGAGCTCTCTGCACAGAGCAGGGAGACAAAACAATTCCTTCTCTAGCTGGGGTCCAAGCACAAATGATCCAAATCTCAGGCCCAAGAGCACAAACAACGTGGGCTGAAGAGAGAAAAACAAGAAGGATGGGACTTGATGGGCTAAAGCTGGAATTGGACAATGAACTCCAATCTGCAAATGGAGCAGAACTGATAAAAGTGCCAGAGCCCGTGCCCGGTGTCCATTTTGGGACCATTTTGGTTCATCTTGGGTGCAGCCCTGGCTGGGCTCTTGTGCTGCCCAAGGTGGATCCATTGAGGAAATCCTTTTCATAAATCCCTAATTTATTCTGTAACTCTGGCCAGCCTTCCCAAGGCACCAGTGAGAGTGAGGGTGTTGTGGTTGGGCTGGTGCTCTACGTGGGGCTTCAGATGGGAGCTTCAGCAGAGTTAATGAGTAATTAGCTATGTGTAATTAGCAACTGCCTCCTGAAGGAGGTGATTTATTCCATCACAAATGCCCTGAGCTGGGAGGGACCCACAGGGATAATCCAGGGTAACAGACCCCCCAACAATCCCACCCTGGGCACCCCTGGAGCAGGGTCTGAATGCTCCTGGAGCTCCTGGGGCCATGCCCATTCCCTGGGCAGTGCCCAGCACCCTCTGGTATCCAACAAAAACCTTCCTGCCACAGCTCCAGCCATCCCTGGGTCCTCCCCTGCATCAGCAGAGCAGAAATCAGAGCTGCCTCTCACCAGGGAGCTGCAGACAGTGATGAGCTCTCCTCAGTCTCTTAAATTCCTCCAGAGCACCTTAATCTCCTCCTGTAGATGCCACATCAATATCTCTAAAACTAAAAAATAATTTAGAAGTTTGGGATTTGGAGGTTAGTTCAGAAAGCTCCAATCCAGCCCATTTCACACAGATGGGGAACTGCTCTTGCACCCAGCAGAGCCGAAGGCAGCGGGGAGGAAGAAATCTTGTTGATTTTTTTGAGTCTCTTTCCTCATCTTTTGAGTTCTTCTCCTCATCTTGCAGATCTTTTGTGGGTGAGCCAAATGTAATCAGGTTTGGCTCACTTGGAGGAATTAGGATGACTGCAAAGTATGCCAGATTTCAAAACAATTTCTAACAGTTTCTGTGATACTGTGTAAGCAACTGAAAATTGACATGTTGTGTTGTGCCCAAGTCAGCCAACTGCTGTCACTGAATAATTAGATTCTCTAGAAGAAGAGAAAGGGGTTGTTTTTTTTTTTCTGAACAGAATTATTAGGAAATAATGTAGTAGCTATTTTATATAGGGATAGACTCAAATTATTCTGCTCTTACAAGCAAATTTTTAAAAATAGTTTGCATCTGGGCCCCAAAAGTGTCTTTCCTGTATTTTTATATATAAAAGTATAAATAAGTTGTTTGGGCATTTTTATGCCAATATGTGTGGTACTTGCACACGGAGAAGTCATCGTTGCAGATGGTTTAATATTGTTTTTCCTAATAGGAATTAATTATTCTCTTTAATTCTTTTTATTTCATATGGCACATCAATTCCACAAATTGAGTTCTAATATCAGACATAGGTCATGATCTAATTATAGCTGGATCTGTCAGGGAGTTATGATATTTGTGGGATAGATTTAGTGCCTGATTCCCCAGGAACTTCTGCTTCTGCCAAGTTCTGCTTTTCCCCCCTGAGCTGGGGAGAGCTGAACCGAGCTGCTCTGCTCTGCTGGCCTTGGGGGGAACATTCCCTGCTGGAATAACACAGCCAGGAGAGACAGGGCAGGAATCCTGGCCCTGGGGATCCACTCCCAGCCCCATTCCCAGCCTTCTGGAGATGCTGATCCACTCCCAGCCCCATTCCCAGTGCTCTGGAAATGCTGATCCATTCCCATTCTCAGCCTTCTGGAAATGCTGACCCACTCCCAGCCTCATTCCCAGTGCTCTGGAATTGCTGATCCACTCCCAGCCCCATTCCCAACCCCCTGGAATTGCTGATCCTGTCTGGAGATTCCAGACAGGAGATCTGGAGCAGATCCTCGTGGGATTCTGCTTTGCTCTGGAGATTTGGAAGGGGGCTGGAGAGACTCAGTTAAATGCTGATATTATAGCAGCTGCAATAAAACTGGAATAAGTGAAAATACAGGGATTTTTTTTTCTTTGCTGATATTTTCTAAGCTGTCTTGTTGCTTGTTTTGGTGATTCTATCAAAAAGCAGCACAACTTTAAAACTGTTATTTTATTTTTATCTTAGTCTAAGACTTATCTGGTAGCACCTTCTCGTGTATCCTTTCTGACTGAATGGCCCCTCCTAATTTATTATTTGAGCTTTCTCTTCATAAGGGCCCAGAGTAATTCCTAAAGCAATAGAAACTCTGATTTTACCAATATTTTTAACAACAAAGCCCAGTGCAAAAACTTACATGGCAGCAATTAATGGAAAATATTTTTATTCTGGAAGCGTTTCTTTCTGTTGGTCTGACTCTTGACAGAGACTCCTCAGACTGTAAATATTTCAGAAGGTGATGGTAAGGGTAAATATTATGTATTTTTGAAACTTCTACTCCTTTTTCTCCCATTAAATGCAGCTGCAACATTCAGTGAATGGTACTGGAGAGGCTGGAGATGGGACTCTTGTTTCTCCCCTGAAAATCCTCCCCTTTATTTCTTTAGATCCAGCTCTAAAACTCCTCATAATTTGCTGGCACTCTTATAACTGAGAGATAAATAAATAATAAACAGTTTCTCCCAGGGCATCCAAAGCTCCGTGTATAAATCTATATTAAATCCCAGGTTAATGATGGCTTTTCTGCTTTATTGACAGTGGGGAGCACTTCTTGAAGGAACTCCGAAGTGGTAAAGTCTCTTTTCAGAGGTTCTTAAGCAAAATGAGACTTTAAATTTTGACCATCTTATTCTGTCATACGTAAAAGAGAGGAAAAAAATCATAATTTGTTCTATTTGTCAGCTGGGGAAATAATTTTTTTTTTTTGGCCAAATTATTTCCTATCTGTGACATCCCTAATTTGGTTTGGTTTTGCAGAGAGAAGTGCTGCTGCTCTCATTAGTACCTTGCAGCTCTCCCTTCCCTGGCTGAGGTGGAAGCAGCTTTAAATCATGTGGGAGAGCTGGGAAGGCAAAAGAGAGAAAACCAGCTTTTTTGAACCCTGTAATGTAAATTTGCAGACAATTATTCATTATTAACTGCCTGAGGCGTCGCACCTCTCTCACCTTTGCTGGAATGTCTGAACATTAGGGTAAACAACACGCTGCTGTCTTATCACAATGCTGCTTGCTTCACTGCAGCAAGAACTTGTCAGAAACAGATTGTGATGTTGACTTCTCAATAGGGGAAAAAAAGGGCCTAAATTAGACTTCTATAAAAAGAATATTGCATATTTATTTCCACAATAACGCCAAGGAAAAACGTTAGTCAAGGAGCAAGCAATTGGGTGAATAAATAAGCTTGTCTTTGTTCTCATCAATTAAGTTATTACATCAGTTGGAAAACCAGTGAATTATAATACAGATGTTTAATGAAACACTGCTGTGCCTATAAGTCAAACTCCTATTTTGTGGTGTGATTTTGGCTGCATAGTTTTGTGTGTGTTAAACCGTATTTATTAGCTGATACCCATTATTATTTTGAGCAAGGTATAATTCAGTTGTCAGGCTCCAGCTCTGGGAAGGAGATTTAATCAGTGAGAGCCCGCTTTGCTGCTGAGCATAAAACAATGCGGGTTTCATGAAGCAATCACACCAGTGTGAAAAAATGGGATTAATTAGTATTGTACAAGAACAGGCAGCATGCTCATTAAAACCTTGTGAGCTGCCTCTTGATAAACTGCCACTTGATAGGGCCGCATTAATGTGACAAGGCAAAGACTTTATTTCCAAATCCTTTCTGATTATATCTCACTTTTAAGTTACCTGAATTGACTCTCCAAGGCTTTTGGAATACAAAGATCAAAATTGCAGCGAGAGATCCCCAAGACACCTGGACAAAGGAGCCGTGCTCAGACAGCGAGCCTTCAAAAGACAACTTTTTTTTGTTGTTTTTTTTTTTTTTGAACTCCCATTCAAACATAAATCAATGGCTGTACAGTGAGGCAGCTCCAAAGGTGGTAAATTTGCATTTACACTCAGCAGGTTGGGCTGGAACTTATCTGTGATTAGCAGGTACCTAATGAATCCCCTCTCATCCTACCTGCTCACCAAGGCCGTCCTTCTGCTGTTGGCCAGTGCACAAAGTCTGGGGAACGTTCACTGGTGAATATTGCAGCTCCTCCAGCTCCCAGGGGTGGGGACAGCACGGTGGCCACTCCCAGCTGAACATCTGCTCCTGGTAGCTCAGCTTGGCCACTGAAGAACTCCTGGTCATATTTCTCTTTTTTATCCTTTCTTGTAGGAAATACGAACCAAAAGTGTACATCCTCACCAGTGGATTTGTTAGAACTCCTGGTCATATTACTTTTTTTTTTATCCTTTCTTTTAGGAAATACGAACCAAAAGTGTAGATCCTTACTAGTGGATTTGTTAGAACTCCTGGTCATATTTCTTTTTTTTTTATCCTTTCTTTTAGGAAATATGAACCAAAAATGTAGATCCTTACTAGTGGATTTGTTAGAATTCCTGGTCATATTTTGGGTTTTTTTATCCTTTCTTTTAGGAAATACAAACTAAAAGTCTAGATCCTCACCAGTGGATTTGTTAGAACTCCTGGTCATATTTCAATTTTTTTATCCTTTCTTTTAGGAAATATGAACCAAAAGTGTAAATCCTCACCAGTGGATTTGTTAGTACTCCTGATCTTTTTTCTTTTTTTTTTTTCTTTTCTTTTAGGAAATATGAACTAAAAGTGTAGATCCTCACCAGTGGATTTGTTAGAACTCCTGGTCATATTTCAGTTTTTTTATCCTTTATTTTAGAAAATATGAACCAAAAGTGTAGATCCTCACTAGTGGATTTGTTTCTACATGACAAAACATAATAAGAAACATGCCTGAATAGCAGCAGTAACAGTTGGAGAGGGTGTATTTTTGATCTCGTGTATTTTCCTTTAGGCAGAATGTTTTATTCCTTCCTGAATTTGTAGTGGTTCTGATGATTTACTTGCACATCATTTCGCTTCTTAAAATTTTTTCTTTGCCTTTCCTGTTTGAGAATTAGTGGCTGTAATGAAATTACAGCTGAAGCTGTGGTGGTTAAGCAGATCTCTCAGCTGTTTCCTGATGCAGGGGTGCTCCAAGATGCTGACTTTCCATGTGGCTTTAGCTGACACTGTGTGTAAGGCAGTTGTAATGCAATAGAGTTACCTGTCAGCATATATTTGTAGGTGTGGAAAATGCCACTCAGAGAACACAGACCTCGCATTCCCCGAAGCTTTTTCCCAACTATTTTATTTTTTAAGCAAAAACATCTTGTTAAACCTCAACAGCCTATTAAAGCAAGGCCATCCAGCACCCAGTCAGAGGGTTCAGTCACCAATTATGGATTTTTTGCATCTGTGCAGGTGCAATCCCAGCCAGAGCTGCCAGGGAAAGCAGAGACTGGAGGGCAGAGCACCTGAGCTGGCTGGAGAGGGACGAGCTTTACGAAGTGATGTGTTGCAATATTATTAATTTAAGCCCTTAGATTTCATTGTTGTGATCTGGGTTACGTGATGCAATGCAAGGTGACAACCATTGAATTAATAGAAAATGGGATTCATCTCTTGAAATTTCACACAGAATAGAAGTAGGAGACAGACAAAATAAAGGGAGATGGATAGACAGACTGATAATGCCACTAATACTTTTAAATTTAAACCGAATGGGGGAGGTAGTTTTAAACATTAATGGTATTTATCAACAATGTGATAGCAGGGAGGGGGAATCACACTCCCTCCTCTCTCTCTCCCTCTTTCTCTTTCTCCCTTTCGTTGATTGCTTTGTTGAGCAAGTCAGTGAATATTTTACACTTTGTTTCTTTTATTTTAGCAAATGAACTGCCTCGAGCTAATGTAGTGTAAGTGGAAATTTCAAGCACCAATGTCTAGTGCATGATCCAATAATAGGAACTTTCCTTCCCTCCCAGCTCTGTAAGGCAGTGTAACAGCAAACTCCCCGTGCCTCCAGGTAGTCACATGCCTGATTTATGATTATAAACTACAGCTCTGGAAGAGGTTAGCTAGGTAGTTTAAATCACTGCTTTCTCTCTAATGAACTGGGGTCACAGAGAAAATACTCCATGCAACAGCCTCAGCTGGGTGTTACTTCTGCCCCACATCCTCCTCCTCCTCCTCTGTGTGTTCAGCTGGGACGGTGTTTTTACAGGATTTCAGTCCTGGATGCCAGTTTGGGAAATGGTGTTCCTGAGCATTCAGAGAGATCAGCTTCCCTGCTGCTGTTTGTCGTTTGTCCTGGTGCAAACTGGAGGCAGGTGCCTGTTCCAAAGGTGGTGTGGGCAGCAGCAAAATGAATAAAAAAGAGAAGGTCAAGGCAGACCCCATGCCCAAAAGAGTACAAGGAGCTTCCTTGCCCAGTAACAATGAGCTGTGGTGGTGAACTCTTGTCTGAAATCTGTGTCAGACCATTGTAAATACAATTATAACAGTGCTAAAGATGCCTGAGAGATGCAAATATAGGAGTAGGCAAGGTATTGTTGCAGATAGAAACTGCCTCCAGACTGATGTCCCTGATGGTGGGATCTGGGGAGGTGGGGATTGCTGTGTGAACTCCAGGTACCCCTTGTGCAAAGCAGATCCCTGTAATTACTGGGATTACTGACCTTGGCAGCAGTGCTCTGCTCATATTTTCACAGAAATAAACTCTTCTCAGGGGTTTTCCCCAGTGGGTTCAGTAGGGATGGACTCTTCCTGGCACAGGGCCTGCTAACCAGTTGTTGCTCTGACTGAAGTCCATTATTTGTGACCCTCTCACAGACACCACAACCCAGCTTTCTCTTCCTGGGCCCCTCACTGGCTTAGTGGAGTGTTAGACACTTCATGCACATCCACACAGCTCTTGTCACTCAGGTGCACCTGATCCTGTCACCCTCTTCCTAAAGCAACCCCTATTTGGGACCTGGGCAGGTAAAATCCTCCCTGGCAGCAATTCAGACCAGGACCTGAGGAGCAGAGATGTCTCTCCAGTGGCACTTAGATTTGAATGTCTGTATTTAGGAGGAGCTTGAAGCAGAAATTGAGGATTATTTTAGTAATTTAGTAGGATCTGCTTTCTTCTGTCAGCTAAAGCTTGAGGTGACATCAGGACCTGGGGCTGCTCTTGGCTGCTCTTCCACATCTGAGGTCCAACTTTGCTGGCAGCTGTGCAGGACTAAACAGTCCCTGAGTTCTTTTACACAGAATTGTTGTTTCTCTGGTTATTCCCTCATCGTGCCCCGTTGGATGCTGCTGCCTCCATGAAATTTGATGCACTTTCCCTTCTGAACAGCTTCCTGTTTCTCGCGCTGCTTCTGTGCCTTGTCCCAATCACTTTGGATTCTGATCTTGTACCCCAGCTCACTCAAGGCTGGTGCTGTCTGCAGGTGGAATAAGCATAATCTGTGCTGTCAATGAGGTCACTAATGAAAATATTGAATAGCACCAACCCCAGCCCCTGCAGAGCCTCACTTTGTACAGCCCCACCCTGCCCATCAACCTCTGATAAATACTCTGAGTACAGTTTGGGAACTGAGTTTGTACCTGAACTAAGCACAAGGTGTCTTCCAGCCAGCAGGAATTTCTCCCAAAGTTACTGGTGCCTGTTGCTTTTTGTCCACAGAACCTCTTTCCTTGTACAAGTAAATTCAGTCTTTGTGAGCAAAATGTCAAGCCCTTTTGCTTGTTCTCTTTACAGAATACAGAGGATTTGTTCCAGTTTTCCCATAAATTTAAAAGATTGAGATTTCTTTATAATCTGTCACTAAGTTCTTTTCCTTACTCCCTTGACTTTTGTGTTTTGTCACTTTACCCATTCTTCAGTATTTCTCAGGAGTAACTGTCAGTACCTCTGAGCTTTCATTGTTTAAATAGTGGAGGGTGAGGGAGAAAGGACTGCAAAGCAGGCAAACTATTTTAAANGGATTTGTTCCAGTTTTCCCATAAATTTAAAAGATTGAGATTTCTTTATAATCTGTCACTAAGTTCTTTTCCTTACTCCCTTGACTTCTGTGTTTTGTCACTTTGCCCATTCTTCAGTATTTCTCAGGAGTAACTGTCAGTACCTCTGAGCTTTCATTGTTTAAATAGTGGAGGGTGAGGGAGAAAGGACTGCAAAGCAGGCAAACTATTTTAATAGTTTAAATAGCCCAGCCCCTGCCTTTCACCCTTTGCCTCAGCCCAGCTCCCCCAGCAGTGCCTCCTCCTCCTCCTCCTCCTCCTCCTTTTGGCACTCATGGATGGATGGATGGATGGATGGATGGATAGGGATGGATGGATGGATGATGGATAGGGATGAGTGGAGGGATGGATGGATGGACGATGGATGGACGGATGGATGGATGATGGACGGATGGATGGACGATGGATGGACGATGGATGGATGGATGATGGATGGATGGATGGATGGATGATGGATGGACGATGGATGGATGGATGATGGATGGATGGATGATGGATGGATGATGGATGGATGATGGATGATGATGGATGATGATGGATGGATGATGGATGGATGATGGATG
>VXAX01002221.1:0-17217 GCA_013399835.1 Leptocoma aspasia
TTATCATTATCATTATTATTTTAATAATTTGTGTTGGAAAGGACAATGTAGTTCCAACTCCCTGCTATGGGCAGGGATAATATATCACCTCTAACTGTATTTGTAATTAGGGAGTCCTAATTATGAATACAGGAACCTACAAAGTATTTGTAATTAGGGATTTCTAATTATGAATGCAGTGACCTACAATCCTTATGGAAAATCTGAGGAATTCCCAAGCAGTAGAAACTTGAAAGGCACCACAAAGAACTGGAAAATTGGGATTTAGGGGTGCAATCAATGCCACCAAGACAGACACGTGAGGGACTGGAAGGGGCAGAGCTGGACCAGGAAAAACAGGTTCATCCTTTATAAGGTGAATTCCATGTAAAAAGCTGTTAATCCTTCAATTAAGGAAAAACAAAGTGCATTAGGTGCAATACATGCCAGGAGGCTGGGAAGGGAAGCATTTGAAAATCACGAAGTGGGAAAAATTGTGGTTGCCCAGCCCATTGCTGTGGTGTTCATTAAGATCCTTGGGCTGGGTGCCTTGGAGTTCTCCCAGTCTGGGATGAACAAACTCTGCATCCATGGAGGCTTGGGAGTGGGAAGCCAACCAAAACTTTAATCTCTGATTAAAAAGGAAAACAGAAACAAAGAAGGAAAATCAGTGGGTTTTCTTAAATGTGTTTACACACACGCACACATGCAATTGCTACTTTTTAACTGCTAATGAAAACAGGATCCACAGGCAGAGCTGGGCCTTTTAGTCATAAATCCACGTACAGTAGCCCTGTAATCCACGATTTCATGCTCAGGGGAAAGGTGAAAGGTGGACCAGCACTACCAAGAGTCAGACACAGCTTAAAATTCTGGGAGAGGCTACAAGTGGTAAACCAAAACTTACATTTAATTCTGATTTTGTTCCTGTGTCTCAAGCCATCAGATTTCTCACACTTTATAGGTCAGGCACATAATTTTGTGGCTGTAGAACACACGGTCACCCTACACTGACTGAAGTATTCAGACAGGATTTTTCCCTTTCCTCATGCTTGTAAACCTTCAGTGAATGCACACAGCTCAGAGCAAAAGGGGCACCTCCAGCTTTTAAAATTAAATTTAAAATTTAAAATTCTCGTTGTGTCTTTGGTGGAGGAGCTTGAATGCAATCATTTATATGAACTGCAGTGTCTGGCTGACTCCACTGATCTCAATAATCAAAGTGATACCAAACTGGTTTGGTTCACAAGTGGAAGGAGATTGTCTTTAAAAAATGGCATTTTGGCAAAGCTACTTTTGAGGCTGTCATGCGATCTGAAGCCTCAGAAAATTAAAACTTTTGACCTCTCTTCAGTGGAGAACATCAACTGTAAAGATCAGAAGTTCAACGTGAGGCTCCACATTTGAACACTTGCCCAATGCTTGGCGCAGTGAAACACCCAACGCCTTCCGCTGAGCTCAGCCTCAGCTGTCAGAGCCATCCAGGACTGAAATCCCCTCCAGCCTCACCCACTGGGGATGAGTTTCCTTTGATCACCAGGGGTAAATAATCCCGGTGTGTCAGTGCTACAATTAACCCACTGTGCCCAATTCCCAGATGACACAAATCTCTCCCGGCGCTGCTTCAGCAACTTCACCTCCAGCTCCTTCAGCTGTCGACTTAAAGCCTTGCTGCAATCGTGCAGTCAAGGGAAAAACACAGAGAAGTGAAATTATTCCCTCCCAAAGCTTTTGCTGTGTTTTACATTTCCCAAATAAGTGAATGGACCCGTATTTTTATTGACCGCTATCGCTGAGGAGCGTTGGTCCAAAGCAGCCCAGGACCCAGCAGGATTTATTTGATGTCCAGCAGCTGATGGATATTTCCTCCCAGCCTGGGTTATTTATTTGTCTGGAGCTGTTGGCACGCAGGAGTTTCTGACTCTTACAGGTAATTTGGAAAAATGTGGCTTGCAAGAATATGAAAGAAAGGAACATAACAGGACTTGGTGAGCACACACAGCCCAGAGCAAAAGGGGCACCTCCAGCTTTTAAAATGCTCGTTGTGTCTGTGGTGGAGGAGCTTGAATGAAATCATTTATATGAACTGCAGTATCTGGCTGACTCCACTGATCTCGATAATCAAATGCAAGAGATTTGGAGGGGAGAAGGGAAGGGGGGTGAGGGAAAGTGTGTGTAATTAAAACCTTGTTCTAATCCTGCTTTGATGCCTTTGCCAGGACAGGTTGGACTAGTCAAAAGCCCCAAACATTTTAGATGGTTTTTTTGTTTTGTTTTTTGATTGGAATTTTTTTTTTCATTCTGTCAGTGACTGCAAAGCAGCAAAGTGGTCATTACCCTTATAAGGTATCAAGGTAAATATTTCAGATCCCCTGTGACTTTCAGTCTCTCCCGACTCAGTTTATTTGTTCTTGTCAGTGGACAGTGAAGTTTTGTTTGTGGAAATCAGTTGGGGCAAAGAGTGACAGTGACGAGGCGCTGTGATTTATTTTCTGCCAGCCACCACTTCCCCCAAGCTTCTTCCCCAGCTGGCCCCAGACTGGGGTGGGGGACACTGCCAGCACCTTGGGGACACAGCTGTGGGGTGACCCCACACAAACCCCGGCGGTGCCAGGGCTTCTCCTTCTCTCTTTTTGTCTCAGGGCCCTGCTGCTGACCAGGACTGACACCTCTTCACGTGGTCCTTGTGGTGCCAGGTTTGTCTGCAGGCGTTGTCCCTTGTGCTGGTGGCCCCTGGGACAAGTGGCACATCCAGCTGGGGAAGCTGTGGCCACCGTGGTTATCGGGGCTGGTGCAAACTGGGAGTGTGAACACAACTCCAGTGGATCCCATCTCGCAAACGTGGCAACAAGGGTGTGTGAAACTGCACAGAATCATTGAGGCATTTGGGTTGGAAAAGACCAAAAGACATCAAGTCTCCCAGCACTGCCAAGCCCACCACTAGCCCACGTCCCCAAGTGCTACACCCACAGGGCTTTTAAACCCCTCCAGGGATGGCAACTTCACTTCTTCCCTGGGCAGCCTGTTCCACTTGGCTTGATAACCCTTTCCATAAAGAATCTTTTCCTAATATCCAGTCTAAACCTCCTCTGGCACAACTTGGCCGTTTCCTCTCATCCTATCAAAAATGACATCCTCCTGTCCTTGAAAACAGGATTTCATTATCCAAAACTCCATTGCCAGCTGGAATCTTCATCTTGAAGGGACTGAGAGCAGTTGAGGCAGTGAAGGCTCAAAATGGCTCTTTGGGATATTATTTTGGAGAGGATGTACTGAAAGTCTGGAATGGGTGTTGAAAGTGGAGCACACCCCTTTGCAAAAATCAACTTTCCTTTGCAAAAGCTTTTGTTTAAAATATAGGAGGTGTCTGATGGAATAGACTTAAGGAAATTGGTCTGTTTAGCTTATTAAAAAGATCAAACAGAGGCTTGATTACAACATTTTAAGTATTTTCATTGAGAAGAAAATAAATCTATTAGAGGTCTCTTTAATCTAGCCAAGACAGGACAGCTGAGCTGCAATGGCTGGGAGAAAAAAGCCAAAAAAACTGAAGTTGGAAATGAAGCATTTCATGTAATTCTGTTCCCTTTGTGGGGAAGAACAAGGTTGGATAACAGTGACAACAAACAACAGCCAGGGCCAAGGGTGTGTGATGGAAGTGATCTCAGGGAGAGCCTTTCTGGGTGATGTGGTTTGTCAGAGCCAGGGAGTGTGGGGAAAATCACGTCTTGGCCCTTCTCTCTTCATAAATTCCTTCTCCTTCTTTCATATTTTCTGATTTCCAGGAAATGTGCTGGTCACTCCGTGTCCTCTTTTTTTGCCTGTTCTTCCTTCATTTATTTATTTCAGTTCTTCCTTGGCATAAACAACAAAACCCACACCAGGAACACAGAAAGAAGCTTAAGGTTCAAAATTTTTTCGATTTAAAAACACAAATGAATTATACTTAACAGCACATTCTGAAAGCTGAAATCTATAATTTAGCCTGACATTTTAAGTGTACATCACTTGAATTGCTGCCAGCTTTCTAGAATGATTAGGTGACTTGAAAAAGGCAAATATTTTTTCATATGATTCCACTGAATTGGAGACATTGCTGCTGAAA
Source organism: Leptocoma aspasia (assembly GCA_013399835.1). Lineage (NCBI taxonomy): Eukaryota > Metazoa > Chordata > Aves > Passeriformes > Nectariniidae > Leptocoma > Leptocoma aspasia. The sequence continues at coordinate 4,085 of VXAX01002221.1, forward strand.
ATACTTCAATAATCCTGGCTGTATTTATTTCCTAAAGCCTCACTCATCATTGTCAAAATGTTATCAGCTATCCCCAGCTTTCTCTCCAGCCCAGAATCTAATTCCAATCATTTAAAAAAAGAAAAAAAAAAAACCCTTTCTGGAAATGAATCTTCTGCAGCACTCTCTATTTTTCATGTAAGGCTTAATCAATTACTAAATGGAATGTATTTATTAAACGGAATGTGTTTGCCACAAAACAATTGCACTTCAGTAAAACTCCTCTTGTGTGCTGGAGGAAGCTGTGGCTTGGGAATCCAGGATACTTTCTGGGAAGCTGGAAGCACGTGGTTGATGGGAATCTGGAGGAGCACTGGGATTTGGGGGCACAGGATGCAAATTCACCACTGAGGATTGCATCCGAAGGAGTATCAGAGGGGGAGCAGCCCACTCCTGATTTCTTCTCCAAATTGCAACTAGAAATGAAGAATTTGGTTGCAAAAACATCACCTCCAGGAAGATGGATCCATCTCACCCGGCCCCACAGCAGCACAAAAAGTGCTACAGAAGCTGCAGTAGGTTTGTGCTCTGCTGTACCCTGCCAGGACCTTGGCCTCTGTCATTTGTCACAGCTGGGAACCAGGCTGTGACTCACCAGAAACACAGCCAGGTTTTCACACCCAGAACCAGCATTTTGTGCCCTGGGAGAAGGCAGTGGGAGAGGAGCCATCAAAGGAATCTCATCTTCAAGGCTGACACTTCAGGGAAGTGCTTTAGGCAGGGCCCAAACTCTCTTATTTTGGAAATAGTGTTTATTCAGTGATTTATGCAGGATAACTGTAGGGAGGTAAATCCACACCTTTCCACGAGGCTCCTTGGAAGTCAAAGTTTTGTCCTCAACTCTGATGGGACTGAATTTTTTCCCCTAAAATGATCCAAAGGAGAAGGAAAAGGAAAAGTTCAAGGCATCAGAATAAATTGGGGCCTTTAGGATTTTAGCGCTGGGTGAGGGTTCATGGCTGTTGTTTGATCGTCACCTAAAAGGAGATTTTTGGTGCTGTAGCGATTGTTAAAGCCTGACAGAATTAAGATGCCTTTGAGACAGCCTGGAAAATCCCAGGTTAGCTAAGATATCTGTGTGGCATCAAGGTCAGGTTTCCATGGCTCACACGATGAACTCTCAGTGACTTTCTGGCTCGTGTCCTCCTACAGCTGAACTTGCCCTGGTGTGATGGGGAGAGGTGGGGAAGGAGGCAGAGGCACCGAGGCCTCCAGGGAGCACATTTAGACCTCAGGGGGGGTTTAAGGAGTTCCTGCCTGTTTTTGTAAAGTTCCCTCTTCAGCAGCCTGGTTTAATGGAGAGATTTACTGTATTTTCATTCTCCTGCTGCACAGTGATAATGAAGGCAAGTTCAGAAGTCAGTGTCAAAGGGAAGGTCTGTTTAGGAGAATTAATTAAGGGTTTAATATCATTAATCCCACCTGGATTGCTTTGCATGCAGAAGACCAGGTAAGTCCTTCATGGACCACAGCTTCGTACAAGCAGGGTGCATTTTTATTAAAATGTCCCAATGACAAAATTAATTGGCTGAAATTAAAATTTCTAAATAAAACTTCAAGAGTTTAACTCCTCAGCATTGTGGTACCAAATGCCCATCACCTGCCTTTGAAGGGCAGCTCATTCCTGATGGTGCTGGGTTTGTGCCTGGCCCCAGTGAGGATCATGATCCTCCTCCAAGGCTTCAGCTCCTCCTGGTAAAAGATGAAAATTAAGGAATGCATGTGCTCATTTTTAATCCTGTGAGCTATTTACCGCCTCCAGTGCAACTTTTGAAGTGCTTCACATTAAACAAGTGTGTAAGGTTTTTTGGGAGAGAAGATCAGTGGCAAAGAACAACTTTCCAAATTTGCTCCCAGATTCCCTCCTGGAGGAATCCATCCAGTTGCTGTTTGCTTTCTGTACTTTCCTTCCCAACAGTTTGCACTAGAAATGACCCATTTTATGGGCTGCCATTTTCGACTTTGAGCCCTTTAATCCCACACATAATGCTGGATAAGGAATTTTAGCTTTCAGAAACCTCTGCAACAGCAGCACTGAGAGCGTAGCCTTTCAAAACCTCCCTTGCCTGCTCGGTGCTGAAGGAAATAAGTAAAACAAGCCTGAAATTGGGGTTGATAATTTTTTGACAAGTTTTAACTAAGCACAGTGACAGAGGAGCTCTGCAAGAGAAATTTTAGAAGCCCAGGAACCGAGGCATAATAAGCTGTCAGAGAAAAGATCAAGTAGCATTCCCCAATTCATCTACCCAACATCAACGTTCCAGCTAACAGTAGACAGTGTTAGCCAGATTCTTGCCCTTTTTATCTATGAAAAGCTACATTTATCAAAATAAGCAAAAAATGTGAGGTATGGAATGCAGTTCATTGGAGGGCAGGGCTTTATTGGTTGATTGGTAAATTGAAACACATGGAAAAGTGCTACATGTAGGAACACACTGCTGACTGTATTACTCCTTTTTTATTGGGTAATCTCTAATAAGAACCAGCTGGTAATAAAGGATGGAGTTCATGGGAACCCACCCTTTGTTGAAGGCGAGGTTGGTGTCAATACCAGAAACACATGAGCACAAAGAAAACAGATGTAATTGGCTCCTGGAGGTCAGGTTATGTAAAGACCCCGGTGAGCAGAGGTGAGGGTTTGGCTGCAGAGAATGACAGGCTAAAATAGCCATTATTTCTCTGTGTGTGTGTCTGGGGAGGGGGTGGCAGTCACGGGGACCTGGCTTGGGTAGGAATTGGGGCTTTATGGCCCCCAGAAAACAGGGTGCTCCACCTGAAACAGGCACTTAATAAATCAGGGAACAATCGCTCTTCAGGGAAGGAAAGCTGCAGCTTTGTCTTCAGTCACAGGCAAAAGCCTGCCCTGAGAATTAATAGAATTAATTAACTTCAGGTAGAAAAATCATAAAATCGCCGAGTGGTTTGAGTTGGAAAAGACATTAAAACTCATTTCATTCCACCCTCTGCCATGGGCAGGGACACCTTCCACAGTCCCAGGCTGCTCCAAGGCTCATCCAACCTCACCTTGAATACTTAAAAAAATTATATCAATGAAACTCACACTCACCACGGCTATTTATGATGTCCTGGAGGGAACAAGCTGTGAAGTTTCAGGTTAAACAGATGCTTTGACAGTTTCTGGCACAATAAATAGCATCTATTTCTTCATTCAGAACATAAAATCATCTTTAAACTAATTATAAAGAAAGTACAGAGGACATTTTCCCTTTTCTTTCTCTGAGGGCAGCAGTACACTTTACATAAAAATATAACGGAGGCTAGAAAATTAAAGACTCAAAATGAAAATATCCTGGGTATCATCCACACAGATTTTAATGGGGTATTGAAACCAAGCTCTAACTCTCTTGCATGGAAAGGATTCTTTAGGAAGAACCTCAGGGACAGGGATCTGCTCCTTTATTTGGATTTCTCCATTCTTTCTATAACAAGATGCAAAAGATTTGTACAACGTGGGCAATAAGTGACTATTCAGATAAACCCTTTTTTTCAGCATTATTAGCCAAAAAATACCTTGGCCTGAGGATTTCCTGGGAGGAATTCAGCAGTGACAACTCAAAACCCAAGGGTTGCACGTGACATTTGAGCAGTCGTGTGGTGGCAGCTCTGCCCCGTGGCTGGCTCCATGTAATCCTCAAATCAGGATTCTGTTGTGAATATTTGTGGTTTGGAGTTCAAACTTCATTTTCTTCAAACACTCTCAAGTTGAAGACACTCTTTCCTGCCTGCAGGATTCCTTGCTGGAATACCACTTGCAAAAAAAAAATCCAGGAGAAACCCAAATGCACCCCAGGTGAAATCCAGCTCTGCTCAGCAATCCTGACCTCCATCTGCGTCAGGAAAATCTGCAATAATGCTCTTATTTTTGGTTTAATTCTCATGTGTGCTGCAGCAATGTCTAAAAAACCCAGGTTCTTGAAAAACATTTCATGGAACAAAGAACCATATCAGAAGGGAAAAGTCCACCTCAGCCTCCTGAGATCCTCCCACCCTGCAGAGGGAAGAGGAGCTCAGCTGCTCCATGCATTCTGAGATAAGGTCAATCCAAGCTGTACCAAGTAGGTAAGGTACAGAAGGTACCTGGGCAAAGCATGGCCAAAAAGTGGGAAGGAATTTTTGAATTATTTGCTCTGGCCATCTCTGCTGCCATATTTTTGAAACACCTGGGATGAGGGAGAGATACTCTAGAAATTGTGTTTGAAAGGTTTTCATTCTTGCAGCAAGGGCATAAAGGAGATTTTTTAATTTTTTTTTTTACTATTTGCTGCTGTTATTTTAAAGTCAGCTTAATGCTTTAATGCCTTTCAAGAAGCAGCGGTTCCCAAAAAAATAAAAGGGCTGGGAAAGAATTATTAACACAAAATTCAATAACATCCCCCTGGTTGCTCTGAGGTATTGCCTGAGTGACTGCAGCATTTACAAAAGGGATTCTAATCTGAAATGAATTTGCAGCTAATTCAACCTGTAGGCTAGTGACTCTGGGATTTCCTAGATAATACAATCCAGACAGTAATGTTGATGGATGTTAAAGACTTGCCTGTGTAGCTGTTGTAAAGCTCTGTCATAAGAACAAATGAGGCATTATTGCTTTAACAAAAGTAATCCCAGTGCTCCAGTAAATTCTGCTCTCCTTCAATATCCCCATTATTAGTTACAGTGACTTAGTGATGGCTCTTCCTTCAAAGACACAACAAACACTTCACTCCAGGATTTTCAGTGCAAAAAGCTCCCTGAAAATAACTTTAAAAAAAAATTATTAATACAGAGTAAATTCAGTGTCACAGCTTTTCTTATCTACATGGACAAGCTGGAAGAAATGTGGCCAGTGAGGAACAACTGGTACCAGGGTCAGGGGGGTGACAAAAGCAGATGGTGATTTTTCATTGCTCCCAATTTTGCTCCTGACTCAGCTCTGTGAGGCAGGTCAGGAGGGCTGGGAGGGAAAAACCAGCCTCAAACAGCTAAAGGAATATTTTGTGTTTGGAGGAGGCTGAGTAAAAATGGTTTAGTGGTTGCATATTTTCCTAAAGGCTTCTATTGAAGCCACAGATATTTGGCTAACCTGGAGTAGACTCTTTACTACTTTCACCCCAGAACTAATGTGTTTTATGGGTTTTGATTCCTGGACCAAGCCTCACTTCCAACATCCAGGTTTCCATCCTTCTCTTTGCTCTCCACTGAAATGCTCAGCCTGTCTTTTTCTCTCCTAGGCAGCCACACTCTAAGGCAATACCAGATATTTCACCCTGTGCCCATAAGCTATATTTTTTATCCAGTGCTTTAGTCATCCTCTCACATATTTTATCATTTACTCATCTTTTGCAGAGAGGAGTCCTTCAGAAAAAAATTGGTGCCAAGCCAAAATAACTCTTGACTTTGGTGGCAGGGAAATATTGACCAATGGCGGGGAAAAAAAATATGTTAAATTTGCACACATTTTACCTGTCAAGCCCTGCTGTGGTGTTACTGTTAAAACTCTGCTTGTAAAGTCTGAGAACCTCTTCTGCTGATAACTCCAGCATTAAAAATACCATTTTTCATGTCTGGTGGTCTTTCTGTTCCTAATGCTTTCCAGGTTTTCTTCTTTGCTTCCTAGCAAATAGCTGATGGACTCGAGCTTTGTGAGCAGCTACTCCTTAAACCTCAGGGGCTTTTTGTTCACTTCTGCTTTTCCTAATGTGACCACTTTAGGTACAGCCCTACTCAGAGAGCATTAAAAAGGGATAATCCAACCCCACTTTTCCAGGGGAGAATTCTCCTGCTATCAGCCACTTACCCTAAGAATTGCTTGTGGAGCTTTGCAGCTTTAATCCTGGCCTGGGACAGGTTTGGTTTGTGATGTGAACAACCACCCTGATGCTCTGCTGGTCCTCAGCAGATCCAGCTGGGGCCACAGCTGGACCTTAAGCAGTTGTGCACGTGTCAGGCTGCAGCCAGAGCCAGGAGTCCGTGGTGGGACCAGTTCCCCTCCCTGCACCAGGGATTGCTTGGCTGAGCAACAGGAACGTGGCCTGCACTGTGAGCAAGGCTGTGGCTCAGAAAATAATGATAATGATAATAATAATAATAATCATCAGGTTGGGCTACCCAGGAAAAATCACACTTAGGAGGAGTTTGCCTCAAACCTGCCTTGGAGACAAAGGTTAATGAGGAGAGGACAGGGAGGGGACGGGCACCTGATCTTCCATGATTCATTTGACAAATGTCTCTCTGGCTGCTGCCCAGTTCCTTGTGGAGATGCAGCTCTTGGATGCATTCACAATGACCTACTTTTCACTGCTGGCCAGCGTTTTGCTGCTTGGTTGTTATTGTTGGACTTTGCTGCTGCTTTTGGTTCTGTTGCACACGAGCTGAGCGGCCTTGTTGTGCTCAGGGCAGGACTTCTCTGAGCACCCTGGTGCTGACAGTGACAACAAAGCTTTGCATCCTGGAGGATCTGTCCTCTGGAGCGCTCCAAAAGGTTTAAAAACTCTGGGGTTTATGATTTTCCCAGTGCTGTGCCTGGTGCAGAGCTCCCAGGGTTTTCTCTGACACCTGTTTGCTCCCCGTGCAGGACAGGGAGGGTTTGATGTTCAGCACCAACAAGATAAAGCAGAAGGTGAAAGATGATGATAGACCCCATGAAAGACCCCAAGGAACCTCCCTGGGCTCGTGGTTTAATGAATGACTGGCCACAAGCTTGGCCTCCTCTTTTTCCCCATCCCTGGAAGTGTCCAAGGCCAGGTTGGATGGGGCTTAGAGCAACCTGGGGTAGTGGAAGGTGTCCCTGCCAATTTATTGCATCCTGGGGTTTGATTTGTGCTGAAAGTAGGTTCAAGGTTTGCTTGTATGAGTTTTCATCTGCTAAACATGACCACAAACACTCACCAAATACATAATGGGATAACTTGGAGAGCTAGCAAGGAGCAGAGTGCTCATTTAAGATGTTACAGACAAATCTGTTCAGCCAGAAGAAGCTTCAGGTAACAAGAGCATTAAAGGAACATGAAGAAATGGCCAAAAAAAAGTCCCCCAGAACTGATAGATAAGCAGAAAAATACATATATTAATGCTGATTTTCCTATTGGACGTGCCAATTCTGATTTATTAGGGAAATAGATCATCATTTCTCGCCTGTTAAATGCAAACATGAAGGAAAGGCAAAGGTCTGTGGATGTCTCTTTATTAGCCCAGCAATGCTGATGGCTATTTAGTCATGTTTGAACCTAAAATAATATTTTCTTCGAAGGCTGCTTTTGCCAAATGAAAAGTGAGCTGACATCTGCTTGACTGGAGCTGGGGTCACATATGAAGTGGTGCCTAAACTGAACAAATATTTCCAATATATATATAAAAGAAAAAAAAAAGGAAAAAAGAAAGGGAAAGAAACGAAAATCATTAACCTTTTGTCATTAGCATGAGCTGTTCTTTGAGCTGCTCAGCAGTTTGAATTAGTGCACCTGCCAAAATAAGCACCAAGTGTTGTTACCCTCTTAGGGACAGCCCTGTTCCATAAATCACAGCCTTTCAATGACAGCTAAATGTGGTTTATATCATATAGAGAGCCTGTGTTTATGAATGTGAGATAAAAGGGGTTTAACCAGTGCAAACACTAAGACTACTGTGTGCAGCCTGTCTCTCTTGCACAATTCTTCTCCTTTTCCTTTCCTGGCATTTCTCCTGCCCAAGCTCATGGCTCTCTCCGAATTTTCTGCCAGTTTTGTCCACAAAACTGTTGATTTTCCCTCCAATTCTTCCTGCCCTGATGTGCAGAACCAACTGCAAAACCCCAGTGAGTGCCCAGCTGGAAGGAAAGGGGATTTTGAGAAATCAATTATTTGTATGTGGCTTATAGCCAGCTAAAGAGATAAACATATGGCATAATTCATATAAAAACATGTATTTTGCAGAGTGAATCCCTGTACTATTCACAACTTGCAGAATTGCAGCATCAGGATAAATTCCCTCATTTTCACTGCTTGACTTCTTAATTCTTCACTCCTTGTCCACAGGCAGCATTTCTGTGGTGCTTCAGTATCACGAGGGAAATGGCAAAAGGGAGATGCACTTCTGTGTGATGACTTTTCTTACAAGAAAATAAATTTAAACGTTATTACCAAGTTTCCCAATTGCATGTAAAATCTGTCACCTCCCAGGCTGATGAAATGTAGATTCCTGATGTTCTGAATGTGTCCAAAGACCCAGGGATGTCTCAGGTGCCTGGTCTTCCCCCAGGCACCCTATAAATAGAGCATGTAACAAAAACCATATAACCTGAAAAACACACAACCTGCAAAGCTGAAGGAAGGGAGATTTAAATCCAATATTCAGAAGGAATTCTTCCCTGGGAGGGTGGGCAGGCCCTGGCACAGGGTGCCCAGAGAAGCTGTGGCTGCCCCTGGATCCCTGAAATGTCCAAGGCCAGGCTGGACAGGGCTTGGAGCACCTTGGGACAGTGGGAGGTGTCCCTGCCACGGCAGGGGTGGAATGAGATGAGATCTAAGGCCCTTCCAACCCAAACCATTCTATGATTCTATGAAATTATGGTTTAAACCATCCCTAGCCACTCTCAGCTAAGGCAGCGACAACAAATCCTAAAAGGAAAACAAAGGGGTTGTGGGCTATCCAGGCAACTCCAGGTCCAGAGCAACCACTGACTCATTATTTATCAAGAGTCTCCATGTAAATAGATGAGAACACTGTAATTTTCACTTGTATTCCTGTGCTATATCCTAAGGGCTGTAATTGATCCAAACTGATTTTAAATCCCTTGGAAAAGGAGCATGAGAGCTTGCACAGAGAAACCACTTGCTGGCCATGGCAGGAAACAATCTCCATGCACGTCTCCCTGAACTCATTCCAAAACAATATATTGAGCTGAAATGGTGGAATTGTTCTTTTTTACTGCAGTAAAGGTGGATGGAGGGGGGAAAAAAAGTCAGATAGGAGGCAGAGATGAAGTTAACATTAAAGACAAGTAGAAGAATGGGGATAAAATACAGAAGAGGTGCGTTTCTCTGTTAGGGGTTTTGAGTGTGAATCTGGTTAAATCCCAGGCCAGGAAATCCCATCCTCGTGGAGCTTTGCCATAGAAATCAGGGAAGTTCAGCTGCATCTCTCATCAGCACAGCCCCTACTTCGGGATGCTTTGGTGGTGAGGATTCCAGAAGGATTCCACACCTAGGCTGGAAGGACACCATCCTCCAGGAGGGCAGGAACACAGCCAGGAGAATTGAAACAGCTACAGTTTAGTGGGCTCCTTTCAGATGGAGTAAAATAAATTATGGCAAGGTGGGGAGCAGCCTCTTCTCCCAGGAAACTTGTGATAGGACAAGGGGAAATGGCCTCGAGATGCACCAGGGGAAGTCCAAGTTGGATATCAGGAAAAATTTCCTTGTTTAGTGTTTAAGCACTGGAACAGGCTCTCCAGGGAAATGGTGGAGTCACCATCCCTGGAAGTGTTCAAACAACAAGATGTGGCACTTCATGGTGTAATTCACTGGCCATGGTGGTATTTTCTCAAAGGTTGGACTTGTCGCTATCTGAGATCTTTTCCAATGCTGTTCTTGATGGTTTTGGAGGTCTTTTCCAACCTGAATTATCCAGTGATCCTGTGATTGTGTGAGCTGGGATGAAATTTCACAGGAATGTCATAGGGATGACAGGTTTCCTCTTCCTTGCTGGGAATCACAGGCACTGCTGGATGCCATCCTTCTCTTGGGAAATGTGTCAGGAGCACGGTGCCTTTGGGAAAACGGGCCCAAATGCCAATTCCTACCAGAAATTTGCCACCCAACCGAGCTGTCTCAACAGCAGTGGCTTTTCTACACCTTGCAGTTGTCCCTAATTTCAGCTCATGAGCTCGGTGCTTCCATGTAGAAAGCTGTGATCCTGTTTCCCAAGGCAGCTCCAGCCCTGCCCCAGGAGATCTGCTTCCCACGGGGAAGCAAGGAAGTGCCTGAGCCATGCCCAGCCCTCCTAGGGGAATTCTTTGCCATCTCAGCTGTTAACTCCTAGAAACTCAGCTGTCAGGATAGTCCTGAGAGCTCTGTGGATCTTGGAGAGCCACTTTCTGCTGCAGCCCCTTGGAACAGCTCGGTGTTCCTGCAATCTCCATTACAACACAATAACAGGAAACGTTTCAGTGGCCTCTGCAGTACTTGGCATCTAATTTCACTCTAATGCTCATATTGTTCGAGCATTAATAAAACTGGGAACTGTGATATAATTAAATCCATTCTTCCCACAGAGAAATGACTGTCTGAGTTAGTGGCAAGAGCAGCAGACTCCCAAGTCGCCTGGAGAAGGGAGAGCATTCCCTTGCCAAGGCACAGCAGACACGTGCTTGGGTTTATATCCCTCTGAAGAAAAAAGAGCTCCAGTTGAGAGCTGGAGACCTCTGGTACCTCTGCATCCAGAGCTGCCAGACTTTATTGCTTGAGCTCTGAGATTATCCCCTCAGACCCGAGGATAAAGCGTCCTCACCAAATATCTGACAGTGCCAGGGCTCATTTCAACCAGCTGAGCTAAAATCTGACACGGGAATTTCAACTGGAGGGGCAGCACTGGGGAGGGGGCAGCCTGGAATTCTCTGTGCAGCACTGAACATGGGGATTCTGAGGCTCCTTGCCTCCACCTGCACCATGGATGTTCTCACCTGCAGATGCTCCAGGCGTGCACACAAATTCCAGGCTCCCATCCAGCTTCCAGCTCAGCTCATTGTCTTTCTTTTCCCTTTTTTATTAAAAAAAAAAAAAAACAAAAACAACAAAAAAATAAAATTTCCCCCCTCTTATACACAGGGAAAATAGAAATTCTGGATCCAGTATCANCTTTCTTTTCCCTTTTTTATTAAAAAAAAAAAAAAAACAACAACAACAAAAAAATCAAATTTCCCCCCTCTTATACACAGGGAAAATAGAAATTCTGGATCCAGTATCAGTTTAAATAAATTTACACCAAGAGATGTCACACTGATCTCAACCTCCCCCATTGACTTTTGGCGGATTTGGGGTTTCATGCTGAATTTCTGGTGAAAAAAAGGCCCTGATTAATTCAAGTTTATGATTGATTTCTGCTCCCTGGGATTTCAGGATGCAACCATTTCACAGGATGTCATCCCAAACCTTTCCCTAAAGTGCCAACAGCTGCCTTGGTTGGCTGTTGAACCAGTCAGGAGCTAAATTCATTTCTGGTTTAAGCAGGACAGATATTTTACATCACCACATCACCATCATGTCTGAGGAGCCAGAAAAAATTTTTCTTTGGTGGCAGCCAGTTAGAAACCCGTAGAACAACACAGAGTGTATTTTCAAACAGTCTAAGAGATGAAAAAAAAAGAAAAGTTTGTCCTGCTCTTGATGGGGATTCCAAGAGGAATCCGGGCGTTTCTCCTGCCTTCGCTGTGAGCTACGAGGCTGCAGAATTGGGAGTGGGGGGAAAGATCAGAGGTTAAGGAGCTCAGATTTCTCCCCAGCGTGACCTTATCTCGGTGACAACTGGGTTCTCACGAAGTGCTGCTGTGTTCTCGCGAGGAGGAGCCTGAGCCGGGCAGGGGCAGGCGCCTGTGGAAGGTTCCCCTGCCTGGCAGCCACAAGATACTGTGCTTAAAATGTCACATCAGCCCCCAGCCACAAGATACTGTGCTTAAAATGTCACATCAGGCAATCTGCTCTGAAAGGAAAATTGCCCCAGCAATCACAGCCCTCGGTTTGCTCGGCTCTCTGGTGGAGCACAGGAGAAATGATGAAAATGGTTTGGCCACCCAGAGCCTTAATGCTGGAGTGCCAGGTCAAGGAAAGCTCCAGCAATTAGCCTGCTGTGCTAATGACATGCCTGTTTGATGTAGGAGCTGAATAGCACCCTGATTGCCCATAATATGATTGTGCACATTTTGGGTTGCTTAATTTTTTTTTTTTTTTTAAATGTGATGCCTTGGAAAAATAGAATCTGATTTCTCTGGTATTTCTGAAAGATCTCTGTTTCCTGAAAAGCCAAGGGCAGGTTTTAGCTCCTTAGGTTTCCACAAGTGATTAAATTCACTCCCTGACCTACCTTTAATGTGGAGAAGATGTCATTGTTGGGAAAGATATGAAAATACAGTAGCATGAGAACCTTGTCCCATCACAAAGCTGTCATAATTCAAGGGGTCTGTTTCTCTTCACGCATCATTAACAAGAAAAAATAAAGGAGGTGAAAGAAGATTGCTCCAGGTTGGATAGCCTTAACAATCCAGTTACTGAACACACAAGTTAAATTCTGGTGATCAGAAAACATTCTCTTTCCTCTCCTTTTTTTTTTTTTTAAAGAAAGATTTTTTAAAGATGTTTTTTTAAAGATTTTGAGCTGATCTGCCATTTCTGAAAAGTTCAAACACATTTTCATTTCATTTTTGACTTCCTTCTGGCTGGGAATAAAATGGGTGGCGTTGAGTAGGGCAGGAGCAGGATTAGACTGAAACTGGATGTTCAACACCCTAAGGAAAATCCCTGCAGGGTCACCAATCTGCCATGATGGGGAATGGGATTTACCACCAAATGAAACAAAAATAAACACGAAAAATGCATTTATTCCCATGGAGACACAGCCAAAACACACAAAGGGAAAAAAATTTTACTGGGAGGATGTGTGCAAAAGACACCCAAACACTCACGGGCAGAAGTTTGGTTCTTGGTGATAAATTGAATTGATGTTCCAGATAAAGCAGCCCAAAAATCTGAGCACAACCAGCCTGAGATAGCCAACAATTCTGCAGGACGTGGGGACAAAGAAAGCAGTGACAAAGCCGAGGTTGGAACAGCAAAAATGTGAGATGAAAAAGAAAGTAAAAAAAGAATATCCCAGACCTAATTCAATATTTGGCCTGGGAGGAGATCAGGCTTCTTTTAATGCAGAGATGTTTGGATATTCCAGCCTGTGGGACCATCACTGTCCGTGAGGCAGAGCTTGGAGAATTTGGGACAAAACCAAAACCAAACCAGCGTGAGCTGCACCCAGTGCCCGCTCTGGGAGCACCTCCAGCTTGGGCCAGTCCAGCTTCTTTTCCTTGGCATTCTGTCCCTGACAGCCTCATCTCAGGCAGGATATTTATTGATATT
>VXAX01002221.1:17605-50001 GCA_013399835.1 Leptocoma aspasia
TAAAAGGGGCTTTAACCTAAAAGTGCAAATCTTATATGAATTTGCTTCTGCTTCTTGTTTTTTTTTTATCCAAAACCTTTTCTTTCCTTCCATTTCTCCCTTCATTTCTCCTGCTCCTGGGGATTATCAAGAGACTTTGTCAGAAGGAGGGAGAAGAAAACTTTTTTAAAGCATTTTGCACTGCACTTGGAGCTGATATTGAGATGTTTGGGTTATATCTGTACCCCCTGCTCCACTTTTCAGATGTGGCACTGGCTGCTGCTGCACCCCTGCTTTCCTGGGGTGCTGTGCCAGCCCCAAAGCCGTGGGATGAGAGTTTGTGCCTCTGTCCCAGCTCTGGATAAAACCAATCCCTCATCTCCCCTCCAGCCCAGCAAAGTCCCACCACTCCATCAGCAACAGATCCCAAGGAAAGGCTTCCCAAACCACCCGGCACCGAGGGAGGACCAAAACAGAGGCAAAAGGAGGATCAGTCAAACCTCAAAATGAACTTTAACAAGGAGAATGAGCAGGAAAAGTTAATCAAAACCACACCAAGTCCTTGGCATTGCTGATCTTCTCTGTGGCGAGGTGCAGGAATGACCAAAAACTGCTTTTCTCTATTTTTTCTAAGACTTTGTACTAAAACTTGGTCACTCTTAATCAGAAGAAAAACCTGCTGCTCTCTAATTTTACAACCACAACATTTCAAATGCTGTTTTCCCATTTTTAATACTGTGGAGGGAAAAAAAAACAAAACAAAGATAAAGGTGTGGAAATACAATTAATTCACACTTGCATCAGTTCTCTGTTCTCACTAATTGAAAGAGCTTTAAATATTTACTGAATTTCACATATTGCACTTTCCTAAACTATTCACACAAATGGACAATATAAAAAAATATATACATGATTTTACTCTTCCAGTTTGCCTCCTTTAAATCTCCAGTCCATCATTAGTGAGTTACAGAAGGATAAATTGAAATTCCGAATGGCAAAATTGAATTGAAAAGTCTCAGCTACAATTTGTCTAAAGCAACATGTTTTATAATTATTTTGTCCTTCCCTACTAATGACTTTCTGACTCTTTCCATCCCCTGGGTACCCAAGGGATATTCAGCATTATCTGTGCACATCAATAATTTTTATGGGACATGTGTTTTCACTTTGTAGCAGACTTTTTTCATTGCTTAAAAGTAGCAAATAAAGCTCTAATAAAAATTGATGCTTGTGTCCCTTCAACACCAGGTATAGGTTTTCCAGCCAGCCATAGGATTTCATGTTGCAATCCAGATTGCTGCTGTTCCTGCTTCTCCACACAGCCAGGAAAATAAAATCAGGCTGTTGAGGCTTTGGAAGGGAAAAGCAAATCAACCAACAACTATTTGGAGAAGAGTAATTTGGGGAATATTAGATAAACTTTCTTTCCTTACTTTAGTACAGGAAAATTATCTCTACTTCCAGTTTTTTCATATCCCTAACATTATTTCTGCTTCTTCTGGGTCTCTGGTTTTTGCTGACTCATCTGCCATTTGAGACTTTTCCTATGCCTCTAACTCACACGTCCTTTATTCTCTTGGAATCTATTTTGGAGGCCTCAACTCGCCCTGTGGGATTCATTCAGATTTTTTAAAAACACTCAAGCTCACATGAAACCTCTTAGTCAATATTTAATTTAGACTCTCAGATGCAAAGACCCTCAAACCATTCTGATTTCCAAAGGAAAGGGGAAATATGGGCACGGAAAAGATTTTGCTGCTGCAAGAAGCCAGGAGGCTCTGCCTTGAAGGAAAAGGTGCAGAGCAACACATCTCTGGATTCCTCCAGCCCTCATTGTCACTCTTACCAATCCCAAAATCTGTAAAATCTGCCAGTTCTCCCCTTCCTGCATAAATAAAGCTGGAACATCTCAGCCACCCCTCTGCATCGCTCTGCAGGATGCACCCTGGGAGCTGTCCTGCTGCTTCATCCTCCCTGAAGCCAAAAATCCCCCCAAATGTCCCCAAATTCTGAGCCATTTCTACAGCAGAGCAAAAATTCAAATCAATGCCACACTGGGATGAAATGAATGCCACACTGGGATTTAAATCAAGCCCTGTGCTGGGGTTGATTTGCAGAATGAAGGGTATCCAATGGCACCAGCCACTCCAGCACCCATGGGGTGCCCAGAGGAGGGGAGCTGGATTAGGAAGCCAAGGTTCTCCACGGTGTCCAGGGAATATCAAATCCCTCCCTGGGCCAAAATCTCCCAGCATTTGCATCCCAGGAGTCTTTGTGATCTCCACAGGGTCTTACAACACTCACAGCCCCAAAGGAAGGGCTCCTCATGCTATTGGACCCCGTCTTCCCCCTTTCCTCATGGGTATTTGGGGTTTTGAGATGGTTTTTTGGGATGTTCTGCAGCTGCTGATCGCTGTGGGTTTTCCCCACGTGTCTGACTCTTGGAACTGTTCAGTCTGAGGTTATTGAGGCTCATCTCTCTTCTCTTCTTCCCCGTGCCTGTGTTGAAGGGAAATGAAATCCTGTTTAATGTGAGGGACACACCTAGAACTCTGCCTGGTGCCCAGCAGAGGCTCCCTGGGGAGCTTTGATCCACAACATGCTCTGTCCCTCCAGTTCTCTCACCTTTTAATCCTATTCATCCCCATAAAACCACCAGCTCAAGCTGCTGCTCCAGCCAAGGGCCCTTTCCAGGCTCTGCCAGAGCTGGAAGTTGTGATGGAGACACAGATCAACACCTCAGCTCGCTCTTGATCTACTCCTGATCTGCTCCAGGGACACGAGGACAAGGTCCAGGAGGGACAGGACATTGCAGCAGTACCTGTCTGCCCTCCTGGAACAGCAGAGTCATGGCTCTGCAGGAGTCTGCAGCTTGCCCTAAAGGCCTGGAATAAACTCATTACCACCGGGGCTCCCCTTCATCGCAACTTAACAGCTTTTTATGGATTTGTGTTGGATCCGAGTTCAAGTGCTCCAAAAGCAGTGATGTCCTGCCAGTGATTTAACTGGAACCTCAGACAAAAATGTTCCCTTTGCTCTCAGCTCCAGCCTGTGGACCAGGGATGTGTTTCTTTTTAACAGAAACACCTTTTTTTTTTTCCCCTTCCAAAATATCCCCCAAGAAAAAGCAGACAAACCTGCTGGGAGTACTTTGCATTTAATGCTCCGTGGTTTTTGCAAGCCTGGGACAGTGAGATGGGCAGGATTCGTTCTGAGCAGGACCTGGCACCAAGGAAATTTTGCAGCTCTTTAAAATGGGACCAAGAAATTCACACCAAAGGCTGCACTTACTGGAAACCAGTCCCTGAGGGGCAAAATCCTGGTGGTTCCTGCTGGATTTTAATAAGCCAGGTGTGCTGGCAAGAAACCTGCAGTGGTCCTGTGAGGCAGGTAGCCTGACAGCTTCTCTCCATCACATCTTTATGGGTTCATGGAGCATCTCCAGACCCAAAGAATTTTGCTCCAGGCATCCTGGTCCTCTCTGGTGGTTGCAGACTTTGAATAGTGTATAGGGCACGGAGCATCCTGCCTGTCCCTCATTCCCTGCCCCTCTGAATTGGAACAGCAGGAAAAGGATCAGGAGCTGTGGGTAACAGGAGTCAGAAGGGTGATTTGGGTGGCCAGAGCAGAGCCAGGGACAAGTTTCTGAGTGATTACAAAAGGCATCACTTCTTGGGGAACAGAGATGAAACAAAACAGTGCAAAGAGGCAAAGACCAAAGTAAAAGCATGACCAGAAAGTCTGGGATGGGAATAAAGAGCTGGAGGCAGCGAGGAGCAGGAGTGACCCCCACACCTCTGTCCATCACACAGCCCCATCCTGGCTCAACCCCTCATGTCCTGCCACGGCAGGTGCTGAGCCCTCACCCAGCAATAACTCAGCACCATAAAACATGCCCAGTTTTGTTTGGGTTTTTTTCTTCCCTATTGCCTAAGCATAAAAAAAGCATTTAAAAATAATAATAAAAAAAAAAAGAAAACCATTTGGGGTTTATGCTCTTTCCACTCCCTCCTAACAAAGAGCTGTTTCTTTCCCGTTTTTCAGGGGGATGTTGGGAAACTTTTGGAGCTTGCAGGTCTGAGCAAGGGCGAGCATCTCCTCTTTTCCTGCTGGTGACAAGGGCAGCAGTGATCTAATGAAGTGTACATGTTCTAAGTGGGGCTTCTTCATTTGGAAACACTTGCCAGAGCTCCATAAATGGGACTCCTTCTTTTCTGACCCTTTGCCCTACTTCAAATGAGCTTTTAAACCCTTTGGAAAACATGCGGTTTTGCTTTCAACTGCATTAACGCTCATAACGTGTTATTTTGGCTCTCCTTGGATATTCAGGTTGAAGGCCCAGATTTCAGAGATTTCGGCTGGCAATGTTGACAAGCAAGCCCTACTCAGGGGCTATCAGGCACCCAAGCCAGCTCCTTTGAAAAGCTCTGTTAGCTCAGCTGTATTTTTCTTTGTACACCCAAATCCTTCTGGCCGTGACAGGAGGCTCTGCGCTCCACACGCTCCAAACAGTTCCTGCATAAAGCCCTGAGTGTCCACACGGACGGTGTCAGGACTCACCTGGGCTTTACAAGGCACTAAAGAAAATACTGGTGGCATCTTGCCCTGCTGGCAGCCCTCCCAAAATCCCCCAGCTCGGTCCCCGTGCCAGCAGGGACAAAGGCGGTGTGTGCCGGAGCCCGGCGGCGCTGCCCACCTTCTCCACCCTCGCTATTTATTCAGCTTTGTGCCATGAGAATTTGAATTTTAAAAGAGGGTTTCTGCAGCTGGAGAGAGCCCAGGCTGGGAATAAAAAGGGAGAGGGGGAAAGGGGCAGGAAATTTCTGTGCTGTGCAGGGGCGTTGGGATGGCTTCCTCCCGCAGATCCCCTGTGCTGGAGCTCGGTGAGTGGCCTGTTTGCAGATATCCTGTGAATATTTTCCAGTCCTGTTTAGTGGCTGCCTCAGTCTGGGCTTTCCTGGCGGATTTCAGTTCCACAGACATGGATTCACAGGGTCATTTAGGTTGGAAAAGGCCTTTAAGATCATTGAGTCCAACCCTTAACCCAACACTGCCAAGTCCACCACAAAACCCACGTCCACAGAAAATAAAAAAACACAAACCCCCCATCAAACCCCAAAAATCACCAGCTGCAGCCAAAATTATATTTTTTTAAATTCTTTCTCACTATTTAGAACCAGTTGGTTTTGAGCATCTGCTTCTTTAACACATGCAGACACACTTGCTAATAAATAATTTCTGATGAATTTAAAGTTATACAATGTAGTTTAACCACCCAATTTCATGTTTTGTTCATAATAAGTTCATTCACAATAACCTTTAATCACTGATTTGTGGCAGATAGGTTGTTTTACTGTAAAGCATCAGAAAATCACTTTGTGGTAAATATGTTTTGACCTGAATTATCTAAACAATGTTTTAGGGAGGGAGTACTGAGTCTATTCACCTCACACTGAAAAAAAAAAAAACAGTTCCAGTGGTAAAATTACAGCTTCATCTCCCTTGGTTGCTGTTACAAAGAGCAGAGAGATTTTAGTTCCTCCAAAAATGGCTCTGAGCAGCCCAGGTCTCACCCATGGTCTGGATGTGGGGTATTTTTGTTGAATTATTTGATCAGCTCTGGTGAGCTGATCAAATTTCTCTTTGCTAATTTCCACTCCCACCGACAGGGTGAATCCGATTTCCCAGCCCCCCTTCCTCTGGGCATCCCAAAGAAGACACAAAGCATCATCAATTGAAAGAAATGCAGCAAAGAACAAGGTGACATCAAGTGTCTTTATGTGACAACTTAAATCCAAGCTGTAGGTGATGGTCTGGCACATAAGGAAGTCACTTTCCTCAAAAATACCAATGTTTTATCCACAAAGAACTGGAAAAGGAGAAGGAAAAACCCTTGCCAGACCACATTTAGGGAGAAGCATCCCAGCATATAAATGTTTTTGGGTACGTGACCAGCTCTTTAAAAAAGTTATGGTGGATTTTTCTTCAGGAAAGCTTTTCATTAAAGTCATATTTATTTCTTTGGGCTTAAGTAATAACGTAAAGCACTCCTACTTCTTCTAACACACTATTAACAGCATAATTAATTCTCAGCAACAGGAAACAGAAACTTTTCTTCTTCACTTCATCATCTCAGAGTCAGACCTTCAGTCTTCTTCCAGGATCCCTATCAAACAGATGGCTTTTATACTCATAAACATGTTGAGCTCAATTTTCCTCCTGCTGAGTGAAAGATTCAAACAAACCAAACTTCCCTACTACTGCTAGGAAATTCCAAACATCTACAAATACTTTTACAGATGTTCCTTGGCAAGTGACTCTTCGAAATGTGTGTGGTTCGAAAAAGCCAAGCCCAGAGCAATGAATTTCACTGATGAAAATCACTGATTAAAATAAAAATTGGGAGGGGACAGGGGGAAAGAAGGGAATGATAGAAAATAAGAGAAGAAGCAGACTTTTAGCTGAATAACCCAGTTTGGGAGGCCTGGGACAAAGCATTTTTTAATTTCTATTCATTTGTAAGATGGAACCTTTCAAGCTAAACTGGGTTGACTTTTTAATGAACAGTGTCCAAACTTCGAGACAGCCTTGGCAAATTTCTCGCTTCAGGGATGGGAGCCGGTGGTTCAACCACACTTGGAGCCCGAGCCAGGCCAATTTTTGGTGGTTAAGACTAATTTTAGAGGGCGAAATTTCAGGGATGCAAATCCATGCAAGATGGAACCCTCGCAGATACAAACAGCCCTGGTTGTTTGCTGCTTTTCAGCAGAGCTCTCCTGGATTTAAGGCCACGACACGCTGTTGTCGTGCTGCTCTCATCCCCATTTACGAGACATTTATCCTGTTAAATCCTAATCCCTGTGTACAGCTAACACTGATCCACCAGTGGATAGCTCTGCTGAACGCTGGGACAATAATCCAGATGTTTCACCTAGTAAATACATGAGATATTTTGCTGTCTGCCAAGCGCTGCCTTGGCAGGCAGAACCTTTGTTCTCTCACCGATGAACGCGGAGGAATTTCCAGGAGGATTTAGCAATGGGGGGAATGGATGAGAAGTGGGGAAAATTGAAGGAAGTCAGACTCAGATCCATGCAGTCCTACTCTGGCTGGGAACTCAGCAAACAGAGCATTTTTAGAGGTATTTTCTGAAGGTGAAGTGGCATCCATGGGCATGACTCTGGTGCAGTGAAATACCACAGCACCAACCCTCAACTATTGGCTCCATGAGTAAAATATATTTAATGAGGTCTGGAAATCTGGGATGCCACCACTTCTTCCCTCTCTTTTTCCAAGCATTAACCCTCCCCACAATTTTTTTCTTATAATGGCTCTCTGGTTTACTGGGTTTTTCAGCATTCTGCATTTTTCCTCTCCCGGAGTTCGTGCTCCTTACGCATGAAACCATCTCCAGACCCCTGGGAAAAACCTCATAAAAATTCAGGAATTATATCATCTCCACGCTGTTTTTAAGGAAAAAACAATCTGGTTTTTTGGAAAGGCTCTAGTGAGCATTAGCAGTCCTCTCTCCTCCACACTCTGTGTGTGTCTGGTTACCTTGCCCTGAGCCAAACAGCTTCATTAAATCTCATTTAAACCCTGGCTGCGGTCAACTCTTGTGACTCCAACCCGAGCTGGAGCAGAAAATCCTCAACCTCCACACAAAAAGCTCATCTGGTTGGGCCAATATTATTTTCATCTTCCTGAACATCATTGTCTGCCCTGAACAATCAGTTAGAAACACTAGAAACACTGTTAGTTTTGGAAAGGGCTCAACAGAGTGTGTGTGGATCAGACAAGTGCGGGACTTCAAATAGGCAGGCGTGTTTTTTGGCTAATATTGCCTGATAAGGCAGCATTATCTGCACCTTCTCTCTCAGCTGGCTCTCACCCTATTTGAAATAATTCTATTTTACAAGCTGGATGTCAACAGTACCTGTTTATGGAAGCTGACACCAGCTCCCCCCTGCCGCTGGTGTTATCGATGAGGAAGCACTAAGTGGGCGTGTGAGTATTTTTAAAGTACACTGCAAAAAAATAAAATAACAAGGGGGCCCCTGATTTATCCCTCTGCTAACAAAATAATGAGCCTGCCACCTACAAATGTGCTGCTCTTCTGGACTAGCTTTTAGAAGAAATCTTTGTTTCTCCTCGCAAGAGAAAATATTGAGGGTATCTTGGAAATTAAACAATTTATTTTCCTGGTGTTTGCTGGCTGGATTTCAACCATTAATATTTTTTGGTTGGTTTTTTTTGGTGGTTTTTTGTTGTTGTTGTTGTTGTTTGTTTTTTGGTTTTTGGGTTTTTTTGTTTTGTTTTTTTTTGTTTTGGTTTGGTTTTTTGTTTGGTTTTTTTTTTTTTTTTTTTGTTAGTTTTTGTTTGTTTGTTTGTTTGTTTGTTTTTGTTTTTGTTTGCCTGTTATGACATGTGCTGCTGGTCCTGCACTGTAGAGTGGGAGAAAGAAATTATCATTTTCATCTCATTCTGGCTCTCCTCAATCCAGTCACTGGATGTCAGAAGCAGTGAGAAATCAAGAACTTCTTGAAAGTGTCTGCACAAGAACCATGATTTCCATATAAAAACCATAATTTCCATATTAAAGTTTCCATATTAAAAGCCCTAACTGAGTTTTTTTACTACAATCTCATGCACACACACAGGGCTATATAGAGGCAGGAATTAATCAATCCCAGTTTTTAAGCACAGGGTTTCAGAGCTGATAACCAACATTTCACAGCACCTTTCAAAGCAATTTTTAGAGCTGCATAAACAATTTCTGGCCCCGCCTAAAGCAAAACAGGCAAAACCCCAGGGGTGGATGTGTCCAGCAGATGCTCCCAAGTGCTGTGACACATCTGGTAGCAGTGTCCCTGCTTCAGGTCCCCAAAATACCTACAAAAAATTTCTTTGTCTAATATTCATTCCTAACTGTGACAACAGCTCCAAACAATTCCCAGAAGGGTGTAGCTGCCCTTGGAAAATCCAGGGTTTCAGTTTTCCTGTGCTCTGTGCTGTGGGTGGGGGTGTATTTGGGATTGGGGTGCTCTTAGGGCATTGCAGATCCTGCAAGCAATGAGAGAACAGGGAGAAGAGAGAAAATTTGCATTTTTGGGGTGAAATTTCAGGATGAAAAGGTGGGGATATTATTTAAGCAGTGGTAGGATTTATCTCGCTCACAGTCAGGTGGTCTCCTAAATCTCCACATAAAATGAATT
Organism: Leptocoma aspasia; assembly: GCA_013399835.1. Classification (NCBI taxonomy): domain Eukaryota; kingdom Metazoa; phylum Chordata; class Aves; order Passeriformes; family Nectariniidae; genus Leptocoma; species Leptocoma aspasia. Next base: position 26,800 of record VXAX01002221.1, read on the forward strand.
CATTACTACTGGGAAAATTACTGTCCAAGAAAACTGTTCCAGTAATCAATTCCAAACTTGCCCAAATCTAGGACAAACAAACCAGGAGTTCCTTGATGTGTCAGCAATGCCTTAATTTTAGCCCCAAAGAATAAAATCAATATGACCGCACTTTTGCCAAAACAAAAAATTAATTTATTTGCATTTTTTTGCTTCATGAAAGACTGTGATGCCAAACATATTACATTTTGCATATTTGATGTTCAAACACATCCAGCTTCCAATACCCTCAGATTTTTATTTGGATTAAGTGAGGGACTAACAGCATAGAAGCATTTTTGTTATTTTACAGTCCAAATGCTTTCCTTGTATCCGCTGAGGACAGAGTGCATATATGAGCAGAATCCCATTCCATGAGGGATTTCTGCTCCTTTTCCTACCAGAGTGTCCAAATGTGTTTTTCTAGAGAAAACAATGTGCCTGTGAGGTTTGCTGTGGTCAGAGAGCAGCAGCCTCTTGCTCTGTGCTCAATGAGCTAATAAGGACAAGCAAGGAAGAGACCTGGTACCAGACCTATTTTGTCTGTCCCAAATGTCCCAAAATTATTCCTCCTCCAGCTCCCTTTTACCACGAGGCTGGGTTATAACCCAGCCCACCCTGGCCCAGATGAGGTTTTCCAGGGACCACAGTGGGATTTGGGTCAGGCTCACAGTAGCTGAAAGCGAGCAATTACATTTAGAGGGAGGAAAGGAAGGAAAAACAGCTCAACAGCCTGAGCTGGGCCAAATCCTGGAGATGCAGATGGGAAAAATGGTCCCGTTGTTGCTTTTCTAAGGAAATGAACATCCAGCACAGAGACACTGAATTTATTTCAGAATGATTTAAAATCAGCGTTCTGAGGGGGTGTGTGCACGAGGAAAAGCAGGTTTGAGACATAAATATATTCCTTTTGTTGACAGTGGAAGAAGCACTGTTGCCTTTGGTCCTAGTGAAGAGCAAACAGTTGCTCTGATAGTCTTGGCAAATGAAAAGCTTTATTTTTATCAGACAGAGAAGGAAAGCCTGTGCAGCCATTGCCAAGGAGTTACACACTACGTGACATGTCCCATTCAGCCCCACTGCTGCCAGGGAGGAATTCTCACAGCACATCTGTTTCACTGAGGGGTTTCTCCACACTCCCCTCCCCTTCTGGGTGGGAATGTCCAGGACAATCTTCCTTGGCCTGCACAGAGGAAAGGATTCCTGTAAAAGCGAAGATATTTTTAAGCAGCCACCATAATCAGGGTTAGCACATTGTCACCCTGTGCTATCCTGGATGGCAAAGTGACAGGACAAAGGACAATTATTTTGAGATCTCTGGTGCAGGTGGCAGCTGAGGGTGAGGATGGTCAGGCAGCAAGGCACCTCCTGCTCTTCACTTCCCTCTGGAAGAAAGGCCTGCCCGTCTCCTGACTCACTTGGACCAGAGCAAGGCCTCTGGAAAGGACAAACACTGAAAGGCAGAGCTCCCAACGTGGAAATGCTCCCAGCTCTGAGGCTCCCAGCACTGCAGTTAACCCTTCCCTGTGCTGAGCCAGGACAGGCTCCTCTCTCCAAGGAGATCAATTCACTTCATGTGCAGGACCCAGCTGGAATCAGCTAAATTATCTCAGCTGGGCTCAAAACAGGGTTGGAAGGACTGAAGAGAGTTGTCACTCCCAGCTTTATCTACCAAAGGAGAAAACTCCACCTCACATTTGTGTAACAGCAGAGATCAGCTCCATCATAAATACAGGATCACTGCTGCACAGTTACAGGCCTCTGCTGTTCCCTGGTTTCTCCAGGAAGAGAAATTTCGCCTTCCTGCTTCATTCTGCATTTTCCTAATTTAACTTTGATCCAGGGCCCAGTTTTTTAAAACACCTGCATTCCCTGTTTTGCAATGAAACCTCAGGAAAACTCCGGGGACAGCCGCACTGCGGGGTTTCTGAGCGTCTGGGCTTTCTGAGCTCTTTCTTTCCTTTTTTTCACTCCCCAACAGCTGGCTCTTAGCAGGCAGACTGGTGCTTAAAACATCTGATATGATGTGAGAAAGCAAAATAATCACCTGCCAAGGATTTCATCTTCATAAAAGGCAAGGTGCAAGATCAGGTTTCAAAACGTGTAGGAGTTGGGCGCGCGCTGTGACACCGCCGTGAACCCTGAGCAACCAACTTCTGTTAACTTTAAAAACACAACATTCATCTCCTTGCCCCGCCAGACCCTGCTTTTGGCAGCACTGGGCCCTTCTGGGAGGAAAACTCAAGGGAAAAGGGAGAAAAAAGAGGGAGAAAGGAAGCTTCCAAAACTGCTGCCATCCACCAACCATTTCCACCAGAGCTGCGTTCTCCTGTTCCATAATAATATTTGGGATCACTTTTCCTTTGCAGCTCAGCCAAAATTGTTGGGTTCACACTCGGTTAGCCAGGGAGAATTTGTCCATGCACACGGATGATGGGAAATTGAGAATAAGGGCTTTCTTCTTGTCAAGGGAGTGGGTTTTTCCTTGGAAGAAAATTGTTTGGAGGCAGTTTAAACCTTAATAAAAAGTTGGCAGGGCAGCTGTCAAGATAAAACTCTTCTGTTAGCTAAGATGGACTTGTGTTGCAGCTTTGGAGAACTGAAGTTGTTGATTTACTTTTCATCTTTAATTAGGTTTTTTGCCTCATTCGGCTCAGAAAGATAAAAAAGATTTAAGGATCTCACTTGTTAAGACGGTGATTTTTCTGCCTGAATAAATATTTATATTGTTGCATATTTTTTTTACTGGTTCATGAATGGATGGATGGATGGATGGATGGATGGATGGATGGATGGATGGATGGAAATAACATTTCTATTTTTAGAGAAAAAACTGAATCTCTTCCTTCACTGATTTTCATTTCCACCTCTGCAAAATAAAAGCCAAAACAGGTGGCAAAGGATGTAACTCTGACTTAGTGGCCACCAAACGTATTTTTTCACCCCTGGATTCTAAAGCTTTTTGCAGAAGAGAAATTCACGCCTTTTGCAGATGGGGAAAGAGATCCCTGATATTTGGAAACCCAAAATCCCAGAATTGCCATGGGCCAGTTGCACAGTGTGGCTGTGAGGGAGAAGCTTTGGCCCACAGGGTTTTCTGCCTTGGGCACATTCCATCACCAGCAGTGATTCCAGCCTTTCCCCCCAAAACAGGGTATAATTGTCCTTCCCTAAAGAAAACTTGTCCTAAATCCAACTAAAACCCAGCTCTGAAAACTCTCTAAATAACAATCAATACGGTGTATTTGATCAAGCACATCAGTGCAGGAATTTCCCCTTCTGCTCCAAATTTTGGCCATGATTTCCAAAAGGTTCCTCAGCTACATTAATTTATGTATTTCTGAAGATCTTTTTTCTCATAAAGGTTTGGTCCTGACATCTCCTTGAGACCTTTTTACTGTTGGTCTCATAGGAATCTGCTCCTGGAGGATTTTGCTGTAGCTGTGATGGGCTTGGTTAAAAGACAAGAAATTTGTTGCTCGTATTTCAGATTTGTGTGCCTGGGGGTTTGGCTGATTTTAGCTCCATTACATCCACTGGATCTATTTCAGATCTATTATTTTGACTTATAACTGGTATTAAGGAATCATCTCCTCCTATAGATTTTACATGTCCCCTTACACAGCAGATAAATATATTTCAATGTGTGTTCAGCCACAAAATTGATCCTACTAATTAGTGAGTAATTACATGTATACGTGTCCAGGCATTAAACCTGTAAAAAATCCGATTTGGGGAAATTTTTGGTGTAATCCTTGCAGGGTGTGAGTGGGAATAGATCCACAGGGAGGCAGGATCAGCTAATTGGGCTTCTCCCCCCTCCCCTCAATTTTCACATCTCGCCTCCTGTTTTGTGTGTTTCCAAACGAGTACATGATAATTACTTCATTAGGAAACTATTAGAAGGGAACAAGAGAAGATGAGTCGCTCGCTTTTTGTCCCTGCTTTTATCTGATGGTGAGAAGCAAAGGAATTTTAAAAATCTTTTCTAAGTCATCGATCCTTCCAAGTGCTCGTGCCCATCTTCCCTCCTCCCTTCCCCCTCCTCGGCTCCAAGTGATTTTGCAGACCCTGGTGTGGATGCAGGAATCTACCCACAAGGATCCTTTTCCACTAGAAAAGCATTTATTTATTTCCTTTTCGTATTTTTTTCTCTCTAGATAAGGAAAACCAACTCATCACTACTTTGTTTTGGTTTTTTTTTTTTTTTCCTCTTATAGCAATAATTTCTTGTGAATTACATTTTGTGCCTCCCAAACTTTGGCTCAGAAGTTCTCTCACACTGAAAGAACTGGATGGAAATATTTAAAGACAAGGAGAAACACTTCAAATTGAAAAAAAAAAAAAAGAAAAGATTTTATAAACCTGTGTGTTGCACAATATTCCTCCACCCACATTTAGGTCCTTACTGATAATACATTTTAAAAATTGCTTAATACATTTAGATTCCTTTCTTTTTTCATGGGATGTCTTCATTCTATCACTTCAACCACCATGTCAAGAATATGACAAAGGGGAGCCTCCAAATCCATATTTAAGCAGTAAAATAAATGATCTGATTCCCAAAAGAGCCGAGCACTCTGCAGTCATGAGCAGGGATGAGGATTCCAGTCCGATTTAAAATGGAAGCTTAATATTTGTTGCATCAGAAATGTATTTATCATCTCCTGGAAAGGAGATCTGGCACGTTTTGGAGAAAGTTCCCTCAAAGAATGGGAATGGAGTCCCTTGTTGGCTATTTAATCACAGTATCAGCTTGCCTTGCTGTTTTCCAAGTCATTTTACCATTGACTTGCCAAAACATGTGAGGTCTCCTTGCCCCAACTGCCACTCGGATTAAAAGTGATTGACAAGGGGTACAATTAAGGTCTGATTCAGAATTCACCAGGCTTAAATCCCTCTGGTAAGAAAATACTTTGATTCCCCCAAAAATAAAAACCAAAAAAAACCCAAAAATACTCCTTGGAATAACCCTCACGAGTTAATATTTGGATATTCCAGGAGTGTTGCAGCAACGGTCAAAAATCGAAAGAAAAGTAACTCTGAGCAGTGGCTGGTTCCAGTTCCTTGAAACAACAACAACAAAAACGTGAGGCTTTGAGATCAGAATCTCCTGGTGTGATTTGCATATTGATACAGAGCAGATGTTGCAGAAACAAATGCTGCTGCATCCGCTGATGGATTGGCTTCAGCTGCCTGCAGAGGAGTTCAGCAGGGGTACAATGTCACATTTGTCATTCCCATCGACTTTATAAGTCCTCTGTCGACCCAACAGTACCTGAATAATTTTTTTTTCCCTGCAGTAAATTAGAGAGGGAAGCCTGCAGGGGAAGAAGTGGGGAAGGGGCTATTTTTCCCAGATCACAGGAGAGGTTGGCTAAGGTTGCAGGGATGAGTTTTGCTGTTTGTTTTTACACTGTTCTGCTCAGCTTTTTCCCCCTGTCCTGGATAAAAGGCACAAAACAAAAATAAGTGGTCAAAATAAGTGGTCAAAATATTGGTCCTGTCATTCGATAGTTGTCATTGTTTTACTTTCATGTCAGGTTATCCTGATGTGGGCCCTCCAGGCATTTCTGGAGGAGTTATGTGAACACCCTTAGGAGCTTTGATGTTCCAGTGATGGATATTAAACCCTGAGCCTCAGGAGTGTCTCGCTCCAGAGTAAAAACTGGGCAGTGAAACAACCCAGCGATGGTTTGAATGACAAATTTCTCAAGGGCTTTTTGAGGAGAAGGAAAAGCCAAGGGCATCAAGGTGGAGTGGGTGAAGTTTTTTCTAAATAACAACAAGCAAAATGAAGTGTCCCAAAGGAGACAGGCCCCATGGTCACCGTGTGTTTGCAGCTCCTCCCAACCACTGCAGCTCAGTTAGAGCAAAAGGACTGGGGGCTGTGCACGAAAAAAAGGGTGGAAATTCAGAGGCAAAAAGATCCCAGCTCTGCTCCTCAGAAGAAAGAATTTCCTTCGAGGTGCAGCACCACAAACGTGCTGTACAAACAACACCCAGAATCCCGCATTAGAGAAAACCAAATAATAGGTGCCTAAGGAAATAGCTGGGATTTAGGGGGCTTAAACCCAGGCCCTGCTGTGCTACAATAGCCTTATTAAGCATGATATTTTATATAGGATCCAGAGAGTTTGAAGGGTTTGCGGCGTGTTTGGGTAAGGATCAGGGGGATTTCGGGAGCTGTGACCTCATCCCCCGTTTGATGCTATCAGAGCTGGGCTGCTGAAGGGCTGCAAGGTTTGGCCAACTGGAAGGCAGAGCCCAGAGCAGCTCTGCAAGCTCAGTGTTTACCAGCCTGGAGCCTATAATTGTTTTTTTGTGGGGGAAGTTCAAGGCCACCCAAAGAGCATTTCACAGTGCTCACCAAACCAATAAATGCTGGAGTTAGGAAAGGCCACAAACCAGAGCTGCTGGCCAAGGCTTGGCTGCCTGGCTCCTTTAGACTTTAAAGCAAATTGTGTGGCTAAAACCTCCTGCACCTCTTGGAAAGCTTTGGGCTTCACCTACCCGCCCAAGCCAAAGCATCTGGAAGAGGGGAAAAGGTCTCCCGTGACCAGGAATGCCAATTTTCCTCAAAATAATTAGGTCTTTGCCAGCTCTGAAAGCTCTTGCATTATCACAGAATCACACAGTCGTGGAATGGTTTGGGTTGGAGGGGAATTTAAAGTCCAGCCAGTTCCAGCTCCCTGCCATGGGTAGGGACATCTTCCACTAGACCAGGCTGCTCAAAGTTTTTGGATTTTGGATGTTTGCCATGTGGGAAGGGATGGTTGGAGCAGGGAGCACATCAGGATGGTCCCGTTGCACACCTGCCTGGTCTGTTGGTGCCTAACTACACAAACTTGCATCCAAAATGCATGGAAGGAAGTGGGAAAGAAATGTGGAAGCACTTACAGCAGTGAATCAGCCATGGGGATTTTTATAAAGCTTTAATTTTGTATCAGAGCAAAAGGAAGAAGCCCCAGGCTTGGAGAGCACCACAAAATGGGCAGCCTTCAAACGTCTGCCTTTGGGTCCAGTTAAATCAGATGGCAAAGGGTGTTTTCCATGGAAGTCTGGGATTCTCAGCTGATGTGAGTTTATGTGTGGTAAATTGTGTCTGCGTTGGTTCTGCCTCAGAAATTGCACGCTGGGATATGGCACTGCTCGGGGTTGGGCTTGCTTGCAAAGTTCTCCTTCACCATCCATATGAACACACTCTCTAGATTAAATCAGATTTGCCTAGAGGCTGAATCCAGGATAAATTTCCGACACTTGTGATGCTGGGATAGGACTCTGGAGCCATGGATACAGATTCCTTGGGGATTTCTTATTTTTTTCTGTGTAAGAGCTTCATATCACCATAAATACTGCATAACTCTGCTATCAAACAGGTTAAGTGAGACTTTTGAGAGGAAAAATCAGACTTTTCAGAGTGTGAGATACATCTGGTCCCTGGGCAGAACTTTGGGGGTGTTATCTCTGGAATCTCTCTTTATCTGGATATACTCAGGAAATTGTGCTCATGGGTATAAATCAATATACCGATTTAAATCAAGAACTTAACACCAATTTACCTGTTTGAGAATTCAAAGTGCTAAAATAAAGTCCTAAACTGCATTAAAGAGTTTAAATACATTGAGGTTCTCAGAGGACAACCAATGACTTTGATGTCCATTGGCTCGGGCTGTAACAGCACAGATAATCAGAGTGCCATTAATAAAATGTTCTTTCTGCCAAAGGAAAGGAAAATTAAATTAGCTGAGTCTGATACATTTTATATCCCTTGATGACCCAGGATGGCCGGAGCAAAGCAGGAATATAAAAGCCATCTGACATACTTTGGCTGTTTTGGGAGGCTTCTCAGCTGACGTGGGAAGCAAATGTTCCACAGTCTGGTGGGGTCTTTCTTGGGGCTGACTGGTTTATAGCTGGGGGAAAGAAAAAAAAAAAATAAAATCCTCAGCTGGTTTCAGTAGCTATTTGTTACCAACTTAAAGATCAGGTTCTTCAAGGTAAACTGAAAATGACAATTGGAAAATAAACATGAGCCACTTGGTGTGTGTCCTCTATTGGGCTGAAATGCGACCCGTGTGGGGAGAGGTTAAAGGGTTAAATTGCGCCTCACTCATTACGGGCCTGGAAAAAAAAAAAACCTGGGTAAACTCAGAGGGGTGAGGCAGCTCTGAGACCCCTGGGTGCTGCTTCATGAGGCTCTGCAGTGACATGTGATAGCCACTTTCTGGAGCGTCATGGTTATCAACCGCTCGGGCTTAGAAGAACTGACGTCAAAAAGTGTCGAGCAGCCGCTCTCTCCTTGCTCTGGTTGTCACTCTGAGCTCACAAGAAAAGCATCAGGGGTGTTTACACATGGCAAAGTTATTAAGGGCCCTCACAGAGGGGTTTAAAGGCTGCAGGCTCACCTGGAAGATGGCTGGCTTGATCTTAGCCCTTTCCTCCTGGCTGGAATACCTTCCTCATAAAAACCGAAATGGGCCCCAGAGAACGTTTATGTTCCCCAGCCTCATCCCTCCCCCTGATTTAAACCAGCTCCCAGTAAGAGATTTAAGACCACCCTGAATAGAGCTGCTTGTCAGGCTGCTCATTTGGGGTCAGAAAGCAGCAAAGCATTTCAGCATGTGCCCAGAGTTTGGGCACCTGCTCAATCCCATTTTCTACTGACTCTGGGGTGCTCCTGGCTGACAAAATTAAAGCAATTCCCTACGACTCACATTTAAACATTTAAACATTATTTATTTTCTGCAAAAACTGAGTCTAAATATGGATTTCTGACAGTAGCTGAACTTCTGATGTTCATTTATGAGATTCTTAGCCACAGGCTTTGGGGGGAAAAAGGCTCCTCTCACAGCACACGTTATTTTTCTTCTTCAGCAGAAAAAAAGAAAAAAATCTTGCTTTGAATTAGTAAAGAGAAATAATACATTGAAGGATAACACATAGTGGTGCTCATGGGAGCACCTTGCTAACAGACATCCAGAGGCAAAATATTGATTCCTGGTCGCAAAGGGGGCACTTTGAGGAAGCTCTTGAAATGTCTGTAAAATATCTGCCTGCTGTGGTCATATTTTCTCTGTGACACTGGAGATCTCCTTCTTCCATCTGTGTTTTAGAGGCCTCGCCTTTCCTGTCAAGCACCCCAAAATGTGAGAATTCAGCAAGTTGAAATGACAAATGCTGGTGTTTCCAAAATATTCCATTTGACTACAAATAATATTTTCCAGCTATCAGGATCTCTCCAAAACTGCACTTTTTGGCGACCAATTTATTTGCCAAGAAAATATTCCCTTGCTCAGCCCATTAGATAATCATGGTCAAATTTGGGGATGAATATATGGTTAATGTTTTACACATGAGCCTAACTTGACTCCTTTTCAAGGAGAAGCCACTGAATCTTGGAAAATGTCATCAAGCTGTCAGCATTTAGTGGAGAACAAGTTCATAAAGGCTTGAATAAATCGTGCTGAGCTTCTCTACCTTTATGATGAGTGGCAAAATGGAGATTTTCAGAGGTAACAAAATAGGCATTCACACTGCAATTCCACTATTTTAGTACAGTATTGGCTCTTTTTCATATTGTCAGACACTTTGCATCCTCATTTTTTCCTTTAGGAATGCTGATGTGGGTGAGGTCCAAGGGTGGATGAAGGGTGACCACAGCAAATCTCGGTGTTTGTGTTTGTGTTATTCCTTCCCTCCTCACCTCAGCAAGGTGAGGAACCACGTTCATGCCTTTCTTTATTTTCCCTGTTCTGTGTACCACCAAAAAAAGCCAGCCAGCCATGGATTTCTTTAAAATCATTCCAGGTTTATCCTTATCTTTCCAACACATAGCAGGAAAACCAGCCTGTTCAGAATCAGGTGATTCAGCCTCAAGCTGTGACTTTGTCCCTAATTTGCACAGCAACTGCTGAGTTTATTTTCCCCTCATTCTGGCCGTGTGTAAAACAGGGTTTGTTTTCTTGGTTGTGGGTCTATTTAAGGAGCACACATTGTAAGGGCTCCTTCTCCAAGGGAGTTTTTGCTATTTTAAGCCTAAGGATTGTGTTCCAAAGCCTTGATGTCTCCCTGCAAACAGTGCAGCGGCCAATTGCTTGTCACAGCCTAAGCTGCTTTATCAGCAACATGATCAATGGGCTCACCACAACTTAAAGGCAGGAACACTTCTCCTACAAAGCTCTGGAGTTTTCCTCTGCTACTGCCCCATGTGGGTGAAGCATTAAAGGGAAAGGAGCAGCCCCACTCTCTCCAGCAGCACATCGCCACGGCAAATTACTCACGTCCAACAAAACTCCTTGGGAAGATGCAATCCCTGTGTTTCTCCAGAGCTTTCCTGAGTGTTTGGAAGATCTTTGCCCCGTGGTGAATGAGAGTGAAGCAACCTGGCATCTGGGGAATCAAAAGGAGAGATTAGACAACAGCAACACATCTTGGAATTCATCCAGTGAGCTCATTACTGGGAACTTTTTCCAGGGAGGAGGTGTACAAATAAGGAAGGGTTTTAAGTGGAGGAGGAGGTTTCTCTGTGACAATATAAAAATGAAGTGTGGTAGCGTGACCTTTTCAGAATGCATTTAAACTTCCTCTGGCCCCCCTGGGCCATCCCATATCTGAGTGGTTCACATCACCCTGCTCCCAGAAACATTTGATTTCCAACAGGAGGGCGTTGTAAACCCTCCTCTCTTCACAGTGACTCCTTCCAGAGGTCCAACCAAGCGCCTTTCCAGCTCTGCCCCTCTCTCCCCTTGCCCAACTGTTTGAAATATTCTGTTTTCCTTTTCCAGGTCGGAGGGGGTTGTATATTTAAATTTCTCACGCCTGTTAAAGCTTGGGCAGGTCCCATTACAAAGTCAATACCCAGGAATGGAAAACATCTCCCAAATTTTCAAGCAAATTCTGGCCAAATTTAGCAGGCGGTGTCTGACTTTGCTCCCCATCCATAAACTCCATGCTAACAGAAAGGGTTTGCTACATCTGGATCCTGCCTGGGCTGTGATTGTAGATAAGTTTTGACCAAGAGAGGGGCTGGGGGTTGCTTTGGGTTGCACATTTTCCCCTCTCACCTCTGACACGGCCAACACACGATAACAAGAGGAGGGAGCTCCCCGAGGGACAGCGCTCAGGGTCGCCGTGGATTAAACGTTCTCAGGCACGGCTCCTTCCAAAGGCAGGAGCAGGGAAGAGCTCAAAGAGCCAGAGCCTGCTGATTAAGGGCCTTGAAGGATTTTCCAACCCCATCTCGTGGAGCTACTTGCAGTACAACCACCCAAAGTGTGCTTTGCCAGAGGCTCAAGTTTGCTATTTAAAGATCAGCGACAGCAGAGGAAGGCTGAGAGATGTTTGTTTCACTTTGTCCTCTCACTCAAGCTGGATTTTTTTTTTTCTTTTTTGCTAATGTTCTAGGAATGTTTCCTTATCAGGATTATAAAAAATAAATACAGCTAGCACTTTGGCAGTCAAAAAGAACAATATAGATTAGAAAATGATTTAGTGCCCTTATTTCACTAACTAACCCAGATTGCCTGATCTCAGGAGCAATTATCCATGTGAGTAATTCTCCTGTGTGAAGATCTTTGTTGAAATCAGTGGAAGTGTTTGTGCAAGCAGAGTTACATAGCTGCAGATTCAGGCCTCAATTTCCTCATGCTGAATTTAAGAACAGATTGTTTCCTTTATAACTTCATTTTTCAGAGAAAAACAGTTCTCTTCAGAGGGTGAAGTTAAAGGGAAGTGCTGCATTTTGATGGAAATTCTCTGTGTCCCTTAACTAAATGTTAATATAAGGACTTTGTTGCGTGTAGTTCCTCTCCAGACATAGCTGTGCTTATCAGAAATTCTCTGTAGATGTCTGACTCTTAGATGTGGCTCTTCTTGACCATTTTCATAAGCTTTGAGAACTTCATAGTTCCATTAAAACCAAAAGATTTTAACCAGTTCTCACCAGTCACTTATGGGGTGACACCACCAAAGTTTGGTAGCCTAAAAAATGCAGAAAAGTGTGAAAAAACTTGCAAAACAAACTTGAAATCTGCACAAAGCTCAAAACGAACAGATGAAAACTGCATAATTAACAAAACAATTAAACAAATCACGAAAAACACAATGTTGACCTATGAAATATGGGAAATTCCTGCTAAAACCACCAGAGACATCATTATTGCTACTGATATAAATTAAATTATGCTGGAATATGGAAGAAATAAATTCACAAACAAATATGGAAGAAATAAATTCACATATTCACGTTAACAAGCCCTGGGTTTAAATATGTGAATTTTGGTGGTTTTCCCCACAGAATTTGTGAATAAACCCATGGTAGCTACTCCAAAATGTGCCCTTTAACATTGGAATATGCTTTAAACTGTGATTCAGGGTGTCATGGCATGAGCTTCACATTTCAGAAAAGTTTCCACAAACTTGGGCTCGTTATTCCATGACAATTTATTAACACTTCCAGGCGTGAGTGCTTCAGGCAAAACAGAACAAGAAGCATGACCCTGCTCACTAACAATATCCACACTTGGATACCAAGCTGATGATTTCAGTGCAGCCCTTCCGTGCAGAATTCTGGGAGACTTCAGCTTAAAGAAAGAAAAACAACTTTAAAAGTCACCTCCCAATAAAAAGAGGTTAGGCAGGATTATTCTAAGGTCCCACCTGACTTGGAAATGTATAAATGTATGTATGTGCTTGGATAATTTTAGAATTTTTGTGAAGTCGAAAGGCACATTTTCAGATAAGTGCTAGGAACACTTGGCAAGCCCGTCTGAAACATGCTGTAAGATTCTTGGACATAACGTGTGTTTATAAACCACAAAAAAATACATTCTATCTCTTGTTTTGTCTCAGCATTAATGGTCAGCTACACTGAGAATGTTTAGAAGAAACTCCAACCACGTTTTGGAGGATAAATCTGGGAGCTGCACGTTCACCTCTCTGTGGGATAACTTTATACTCTGATTACTTTAAATTTTCCCTGGTTGAAAGCCACGAGAATCACCTGAGAAGTGACAGCAGCTCCTATTTAGACAGCAAAGCTCCATTTCAAAACCCTCTCTGTCCCAGCGTGGCAGAGTAATACAGATGCCTTTGGGGCTCTCCAGCATTTTCACAGAGAGCCCTTTAACTTGGATCCAAATCTGTGCTTGGCCAGCCATTTCCAGTCCACAGAGAAAAGATCTGAAAAGCTTTATCTGAGCCTGATAACCATCACAGCTAAAGCATGGCTTGGCTCCTGATTTACATCATTGCAGAGGAAAGGAGAACCGTCCAGTTGTGCTGATAAAGTTCTAGCAAAGTGAAACCAAATAAATCTCAGAGATGCCATCAGCTTGTTTGTTTGCTTGCTTGTTGTCCGATGACATCAGCCCAGTGCCCGGTTTATCTTCATTTGAACTTGAACTGGATCCTTGTCAGGCTTTGCCAGAGCTGTGCCAAAGGCACGTAGCAAAACCACATAAAATTCATCCAGTTTGATGTTTTCTTTGTAAGTGCTCTAAAATGGGCTTGACTCTGTCCCAAACGATCATTAAAGTTCCTGAACTTTCTGGGGCAAGCGCGACCAAGTTCAAAGCAAATCTGGGCTTGATTTATGGTTCTGATTGGAGACCAAGGAAAAGTCAAATTTACAGTCTGAGTTTTATGTTGAGTTTCTTGTGCGCTCTCAGTCTGAAACTTGAAGCCAACCTCAGGGGGTTGGAAGTCCAGGAACACTGAAGCCATTGCTGGTACAACGCTCAGCTGGCAAGAGCTGGCACAGCCCGAGGAGCTCCTTGGCACCTCACACAGCCTGAGGATTTTGGTGCCAAATGAAGCAGTTTGCTGTTAGAAGCATTTAAAAGATTAATAAAGTGACACTGGAGCACAACTAAATAGCATCTTTAGCGATAAGCTGGGGTGTTTCACAGGAGCTGGGCTGCTAGAACATAAGCTCCCACCACTCCAAGCATTTTGAAGCATTCCAAGCTGAAGCAAGGAGCATTAATTACTCTCAGAATCACAGGAATGAGAAAGCTGGGCCTGGCAGAAAGGGTAGCAACAATTCTGCAAAACTTGGGAGCGTTTTGGGAACACCATGTCACCGTTTTGAGGCGCAGATGCCAAAAGTGGAGGGCTTAGGGGAAGTAGGTGTTGTGCCGCTGTCACTTTTTATGGATGGAGGTCTCGGAGAACAATGCTCCAGCAGGAGCCACTGGGAGGGGAGCCAAGTGGAAATATCCCATCACAGCCAGTGTTTGCTGCGAGGCTGAAGCCTCAGTGCCTTGCCATGACTTCACTGACACAAAGTGCCTGGAACAAAAGAACAATGCATTCAGGCTTGGAAGAGTTCTCCTTGTTTGAATGCATAATAGTGCTTATTGGACAATGAACTCCTTGTAAGATCATGGAAAAACCATTGTGGAAGGTCTGGAATACCTTTTTGCTGCCAACCCTGGCCCAGATTATTGCAGATTTTATTTCAAAGTGTTCCTGAGGGTTTGAATGCTCAGTTTGTTTCCGCAGGAATCACCCCCGTGTCAATGATTTTCTGTTAATCCCGATCCTTGCTTCGCTCCATATATCCTGATACCAGTTAATTCCAAGACGATGAGCTCGAAGCAGTGTTTTTCTTGGAAAAAAATGTTCCAAGTCACCAGCATTCCCCTTGCCACGAGTACAGTTGTGGAGCACAATGAGGAAGTCTGTTTGAAGGAATCTGCTCGTCCGGGATTGTCCCGGGGGAAAGACACCCACGGCTCCAGCCCAGGAGTGAACTCAGCCTCAGGAGTCCAGGATTGCTCAGCATCCCCACACGGGAAGGGGTTGCCACAGCCTACAAAGAGTCATTGTATGAAGCCATCCAAGTCATCCTGGGTTGAGATAAATCGGGAAAATAAAGGACCTGTCACCTATCAGGCTTTGAGCTCAGTCCTCGCTTTGAGAGACTTGAGAGCTCCTGGGTTTGCTTGGGCAGCACAGCAAAGTACAAGAAGAAGGTTCCCAAGTTGAGGCTTAATAGAGACCTCAGTCAAGAGTTGGTTTTAATTAATTTTTTTCTTCCCCTTCCTTTAAAAAATTCCTTCCAAGAGTGGCATAAAATATGAAGAAGTTGGTGACTTGTCAAAAATCTCCCTATCCAGTCCTGTTCAGCAGTAGTAAAGGACAACCAGGGAAAGGACACCCACTTTTTGGGAAACTCATAGGTCAGATGTAGATGGGCCCCCATAGCCCACATCAGCATTTCCCTGGTGTTGGTACAGCAGCAGAGGTGAGCTTGACCCATGGCATGGGAGCAAAAAGGAAACAATTCCCTTTGGGTTTATTTTCTCCAGGAAATCCAGTCACTGATGCAGGACTTAAGAGCTCCTAAAGGTGTGCATCATTTCCATCAGCTCCCAGCATTCAAATTGAGCTGCCAAACCTCCTGTAATTCCCCCAGACTTCTGCCATCCTCTAAAAATTAGTGTGTGGAGGGAGGAACAGGAGCAAAGGGAGGCACACACCAAAGCCTTGCATGTGCCAGATGTGGATCAGTGCCCAGCTGTTGTTATCAGAACAGATATTGTGCCTGCTGACAGCAAACCTGCAAAGGTTGGGCTTTTCAACACTTCTGGTTCACAGGAGATGTGATCTGGTTTGGATACTGAGGGAGAGGAAACTGCAATATCCAGACAGAGAAATTCGGGACTTTTGCTATCAGACACGATGCAGGTGGAGAACGTCCTGCCTGTGCTGTGTGTGGAAGGAAAATGAAATATTGGACATTAAAGCATTGTGTCATTGGAGTTGTGTTAAATGAATTGGACTGTGAGCACATCCAAACAAAAAACCTGCTAGTGCTTTTTGACTTGAGCAAATCCTGGCTTTTTCTTTAACCCTTTGGGGATTTGAATCCCCTTTGCAGCTTTCTGAGGGAGCTGGACACACCTTTGGAGAGCTGGACACCAGCAGTGGCATTGCTGGATTAGCTTGGGCACAGCAGGACCCTCACAGAGGCCCAGGTGCAGGAGAAACAGATCCAGCCCAGGTGACAGCAAGGACAGGTTTGTCCACAGCCAGCTGTATAAATAGAGGGCCCTCCTGTCCTGGATCCAGCTGTGACTTTTCCAGATGTGACCGTGACCTTCTGCTCTTCACCGCCGACCACGTGGAGGCTGCTGTCCATTTCCTAACCAATGTCCAGCAAAGTCACCAGACTTCTCCAAGCTATCCATTTTTAAATAACCTCCTTTCATACCTGACCTGGATTTGGGAGAGCCCACGTGGCCAGTTCTGCCAGGAGAAAGATATGGGAGGGGAGGAAATTTGAAAAAAACCCTCATAATTTGCAGGATGAGGGCAAGGCAGCAGCTGCACACATCTATTCTCACATTGCTCCACCTTGAACCTCATACATGACCCCAACAAAATCAGCAAAATTGGTCTTTTGCAGAATTAAACATCATATCTAAAAGTGAAATTTTTTTTTTGCATTGAGCTGAATGGTTGGTTAATTCTCAGTCTCCAAATATAATACAAATCACTCAAGCTATTTGGCATGAGTCATGGCTTGATTAATATTTTTTGGCATTTTTAGTGGGACTCTTAAGTACTAGAAGTGGCATCTGAATGGAAATTGGAACAGGCCAGTGAGAGGAACAGTGTTTCTAAGGATTTGGAGAATTAGCAAAAGCCTCCAAAATGTCAGAAGATGTTAAAAATTTGAAACCAGTTGAGGTCTTATTTTTAAAACAGTGTCTGAATTGATTTGTCCTTCGTTTGTGTTTTTTCCCTCCAGTTCTGCCATTCTAAGTTAGGGAGGCAGTAAAATTCCACGTGATCCCACAACCCACAGCTCCTGCCTCCATCTCCACACAGCTCAGAGCAGGTCAGGTATGTTCCTCCCAGCACTGTTTATGATGCTTGACATTGTTACATCATCATTAAAAATCTCTTCACTGATGTGAAAAACACATTTTGGAGCTTTCTAGGCCATTTATTTTGTTGGCTCTGTGGGTAGAGAGTGGACTGTCTTCCCTCCCAGGCAATGCTGGTGTAACTGGATCCAAAGAAAATTCTTCAAACTTTATAGGCCACGGAAAACTAAAGTCAATTGGTTAAAAGAAAAGTGTTTATTATGTTTACTCTGGCATCCCAACCATGCAGAATTATTAATCATTAAGATCCAGATACGTAGAGTTTGCTTTTTTTTTTTTCTTCTTAAGCAGAGCTTTGCCAATTCATTAAACATCATTAAGTTGAAATAAGCCTCAGCAAGAATGTCTTTACCTCATGTTTTAAAATTATTTTCTGTTATCACACTGCACTTGCTGAGCTCCATATTCACCACTTTATTCCTGAGGGTTGAAACACTTCTTCCTCTTGCCCCGGATAATTTCTGGGGGGTCCTAAAGATCCACCAATATCCATTGATCTCATCTTGAGATCAGCTGAAGCCAGAGAAAAGTGCAGATTTTTCTCCCTTATCCTCCTTTTATAAAACAAATTAGGACCAATGCAGTCCCTCCATACACAGGGCACATTAAAAGAAATAAATTCACATATTCAGCCCCAATGAATCATTCTGGTTTCACTGGATCTCCGTCCTCTGCTGAAATGTTTTCTCTCGAGGGCAATCACAGAGGTTTTGGAGGGAAGCAGCCTCTCTCAGCCTCACCAGCAATCAGAGCCTTGCTGCACTTCCACTCCTGGCACAGGTTCCCTCTCTGAGCAGCCCCAGTTATCCCTCAGGCCGGATGGTTCGGTGCCTTACAGCCCTGGTAACAGGAGATTGGCACCATTCCTCCAGCTCTGTTTTAACAGTGACAATATAACTGCTGAAACAATATTTTGGTTCCACTGACGTAGGTAAAAACGCTCTGGCCAGGGCTGCCAGGAGCTCTCTTCCCCCCCTTTCCCAGCTGATAGCTCTGAGGAAGAGCTGAGATCCCAGTGTAGCTCCTTTTTTGCAGGCTCCTGTCTCCTGCAGGTTTTCCTTCATCAGGGATCATCCTCTGACAATCCCTCAAAGAGATCCTCTTGGAACGTGTAGCAGGAACAGAGGAATTACAGGGTCCCGTATAAACTGAATTAGTAACAGCCTGATCCTTGTGGGAACTCTGTCCTGGTGATGTGTTCACACTGCTGTGGGTTATGAAGGTGCTCCAGAGAGTCTTAAAAAACATCACTCAAGTAATGGGAAAAGTTCAGTCAAAAGACTGAAAAGATCATGAATCCTGCCTAAAGGAGCCCCAGTGTGGGCTTTGGACTCCCTTCTCTGATATTCAGGATTTCACACTGAAATTCAAACATCTTGGGTAACGTTGGCTTTAGATAAATGTTGATCCTGTACAAGGTACAAAAAAGAGCAAGGTTTCCTCTCCTCTCTGAATGCAAATGTAAGAGATTCATCTTCCCAAAAATATGTCCCCCACAGTGGTGGCCAACAATGGCACCTCCACGTTGACATAACCGGTCTTGACAGCGCCCAGTAAGGACATAATTCAGTGCTATATTAGATAACCTACAAAAAAACTTAAACCATGACCTTTCCTTCCTCCCTCCCCTCCTTTTTTTCCTGAGGGGGAGGCTGTAGGGCTGGATCTGGGAATTGGAAAGCAACATGGGTGGTGACCCCCTGGTGCCAAGACTGTCATGAAGAATAATCCATATGTTGTGTCTGTGCATGTTGGGAGGTCCCAGCCCTGAACACCACAACTGTTTTCCAGCCTGCACAGCTCAGCGTGCCCAGGAGAACCATTTAGGAAGAAAGAAATGCCTGGGAAGCACAGCCAAAAGGGGCTGCCCTGTTGGTTTGTTTTCAAATGCAAAGCCAGCCAGGCCACCGTGCCACGGCACTAAGGCCACGTTTGTCACCTCCTGAGAAGTCCTCACAAACACCTCCAGCAGCTGTG
The DNA here is from genome assembly GCA_013399835.1 of Leptocoma aspasia. Classification (NCBI taxonomy): domain Eukaryota; kingdom Metazoa; phylum Chordata; class Aves; order Passeriformes; family Nectariniidae; genus Leptocoma; species Leptocoma aspasia. Next base: position 45,693 of record VXAX01002221.1, read on the forward strand.
CTGTGACAAAATTCATTGTTCTCCCAGCTGGGAGCCACCAGCAGATGCCCTCATGCTCTGCCACCAACCGGTAAATCCCTTTCCCAGATAACTGGTGGGCCAAGAGAAAACCGAGGGCCACGGCTGAGCTTGGGACAATTTTTTTTGGTAGAAGGATGTGGAGCACTGGGAATGGGCTCCCACTGCCTGGGGCAGGAGCTGGGCTCCTCAAGCAGCCCGTGTGGACCAGGCAGCTGTTTGGGATCTCCCAGAACAGACATGAGCAGGTATCTCCCCCCACTTTCCACCATCCATCACTGAGCTTTACTGGCGACTCGCATTTTTGTTCTCTAATTAAAGCTTCTGTCAGGTACTTTTAAATTATAGCCCCGATTAGGGACTTTAGATCCAAATTCAGCAGGCTTTGGAACCTGCCATTTTATTTAATTACTTGCAGTAAATTATTTTGACACCCTCAATTAACAATGTCCATCACCTCAGCCCGGCGACGATGAGTGCGAGGAATTTGCCATTTGATCTGTTTTGTCTGCTGGAAGGGTGTAAAGCAGACAAAAAATTCCACCTCTGCACAAACCCAGTGAGAATTTCAGCAAGTTCCACCACACAGATTAGAAAATATTAATAATTTCCTTTAGTCCCTTAATATTTGGTTCCTAAAGCTAAGGGTGTGTTTTGAATTAATAAAACCATTGCTGCACAACCAGACGTGGAGCAGGTCACTGGTGGAAGAACAGGATGGTCCTTCCTGGGTGTGATGATTAAACCAGTCATTTAGAAAAAGGATTGCTCCCTGAGAAGCTCATTTAGGTGTTAAATATTTGTCCACCTACAACAGTCAAGTTCCCATTTCATCCACCCATTCCCAGCCCTGGATGGTGCCTGAAATTCCCTGTTTGGGGAGGAGTTTCTCTGGGAACATCCCAAAGGACACTGAGTATGAATTGCCCTGTGAACTTCATGCTCTGCTGTTTCACTGGGCAGAGCAATATTAAACTCCAGCATTCTCTCTCACTTTAACAACCTTGGGGGTGTTGATGATGGAGCTAATTAGCCATGTTCTCTAATTTATTAAAATAATAAATATTTCACTTCAAGGCTTTCCTGGGGGGGAGGGAGAAGAAGGGGGTGGGAAGGTTAAAGGGAGACAACTGCATGAAATTCTTTGGCTGATTAAATGTTCCATAAGATGCAGCAATATTTTATCTCTCTTAAGTGATTCAGTGGCACATCAGACTTGGCACCTCCTTCTTCGCCCTGTTTGTTTTTAATTATGGCCATTATTTTATTTACCATGGATAACATTAGGACCTGGTATGGTTGGCTGGAAAAGCCAAAGAGCACAAAATCATTTTGGTGTCAGAAGCTGAAATAAAGGGCAAAGGAACAGCAAAGCCATAAAGAAGATGGAGTTAGGAGGATGTAATATATTTGTCTACTGTAGAACTGCAGAAGAATTTTTAGTACAGTATGTACAGAAACTTATGGGTTTTTTGGGAAGTAATCTGATATCCAAACCTTCCTTCTAACGAACAAATTTGCATATTTACTGCCTGAAATAGATCATCTTCACTCTTAAAAAAATTATAGTCGCAAAAACTTCATATTTCTGACATAAAATTCATGTGTGGCCACTGCAGATTTCACCAAGGGCAGCAAAGAAGCCCAAATTGATATGGAAGAAAAATTATTTTCCATTCCATCACCACAACTGCTTAAAGTTTTAGAGATTAATTTAGACTGTAGTTTCCTGTGAAGGTTCCATGCCCGTGGTCATGTGGAGACTGTAGATTCTCCATGGGAAACCATAAATGTGGTGCACTCTGCCCGTGAGCAGCTGCCTGGGCTGCTGTGGTGAGGAGCAGCAAAGTGTGCCTCAGTTTCCCTGTGCACGGTTGGGTCAGCCCCTTGTCTTCTGGCTTGGGCTGGGAGAAAAGGGAGAATTTGGGAAAAGACAAAGCTGGTGGGGCTCAGGGATTGCAGCGCCTTTTATCAGCTGCAGAAGCCTGCAGCCATTGTAAATCATAAAGGAGAAGGATGAGAGGAGGAACCGAGCCTGGAATGTGAGAGGTGAGATAAAATACACGGAAAACATCAGGGCTAAAACCCCAGCTCATTCCAGCCCAGCCCCTGCTGAAGCCGGGGATGAGATTTCCCTCAGCAGCAGCAGATAAAGGGGCAGACAAAACGATGCTCAAGTGCCTGGGATTACCTGTCCTGCTCTTCCCCCTTCCAAATATCCCCTCCCCGCATCCCCAGCGTGGGAGATGCCAGAGATACACGGCCCTTTGTCGGGGGATGCCGGGGCAGATGCAATCTGTTCCTCATTGTCCCGTAATAGCTCGATTATCTGCGGGTGAAAATGCAGAGTGGTTGTGCCCAACGAACCATGAAATTGCCACTGCTCCGAGGAACCATTCATCAGCAGCCCTTTAGAGACAGCGGGGCTCAGTGGGAGGCGTGGGGCAGGTATTCATCCAAAACCGGGATGCTGGAATGCTCCGGGGATGGTCCCGCGCTGAACTTTTCAAGGAAGAAGTGAACCCTGGAAGATGATGCACAGGAAAACCTTCCCGGGGAATTGCGGGATAAATGCCTGCAGAGCCTGAGGAACACATTAGGAACGTTGCTGGAGGGACACGGCTGAGGGCTTTTTTGTTGGTTTTTTTTTGTTGTTGTTTTTATTTTGCTTCCTCTTCAGCAGAGAGGAAATTTGGGTAAAACCATTAAGGTTAAATTCCGCTGGGCTCAGGCCGTGTATTTTGTGTCAAACTCATGGTTAAAATGTGAGCGAGCAACTCCTGGAGCTGCACGAGGAATCTGGACACAGACGGGGCTCCCTGGGGTGGATTCCTCTTTTAATCACGCTCGCCCCAAGCTTAGGAACTAATTTATAAGCTAAATCTAATTCCTTCTTGGAAACTGCTGCCCAAATCTCTTTCTGCCAGGAGTTCCCACAGAGCCCAGCTGAGGATGGGATCCTTCCCCACTCGCCAAGCTGTGTGATGACTGAGCCACCCCACCAGGTCAGGTATTCATCCCAAAACCCTCAAGCTTATCTAAAAGTTTTTGCTATCACCCTCAGAAGAGGAGCAGAAGCTCAGTTTTGCTCTGCAGTAACAGCTCCAGGATGGGCATGGATATGGTCTTATCAAATAAATGAATATATTTGCACCTCTAAAGATAAGAACACTGATTTCAGCTGAATTTAGCTTAAAAATACAAATCCATCCCAACTCAACTGCTGGTGCAAGGGCTGGTATTTTGCCTGGTGTTTATCAGCTGAGCCAGTCCAGCAGGAGCTTGGTGAGCTGGATAAATTGGGAGAGCTGAAATTTGTGGGGGCAAAAGACTCTGCAAATAAATAGGGAGAGAGTGGGGTTTGTGAGCTCCTCCCTTCCTGCTCCAATCCAGGAGTTTCGAAACTTGATACAGGGAATCCTACGGGGCCTTAGAGGAAAGGAATTTACTCCCACCCATCCTGGGTTCAGCCTAACTCCTCATTTTTTTGTTATTTGAGCCTTCAGCCTGGAAAAGTGTCTGCAGATTTTCTGCCCGGAGATTCATCCCACCCTAACCCTGTGCTCCTCTGTCCCTCTGCCAGCTGTGACACAGGGGCTCCCACAGCTCTGACCCCAGAGCATCCCTGCACTGCCCCACACGTGGGGACAAAATATCTGCCACTGGCAGGAATTTCCTCCCGGATTTACAAATCCCAGGGACACAGGGATCCTCTGCAAAGGGCCTTTCTGCTCAGAAATCACAAAAAACTTCCAGGAATTCAGTTCAATAAGATTTCTCCACACCATGGTATTGACTGAAATGAAGTTCCCAGGGTTGGAGATGGCTTTGCCTTAACAGGGAATTGGAATCTTGCTAATATCCAAAGCACTGGGCTGTGTCATCCCATTAAATGAGTGGTCACTGCCAGATCTCTGGCTGGATTCTAACAATGTTCTTCTGATGAGTGTTTTATTAACTGGAGAAATGATGAGATTTTATGGTAATTCCAAATCTTGCGACAGTTTGTTGAATAAATCAGATTTTACAAGGCTTGGCGCCCATTAATCCAGTTTCCATCATCCACATTGTCGTGGGGTGGATTTTACCAAGGGAAAAGTGTAAGATAAATGCCTTAATTTCTCTTTAGCTTTTCAGTCCATGGTGTTACATTTATGCTGGAGCCTGCTGCTGTGTGATGAGGAAGTGTTGTGGCTCTGAATATAAGAATACTGTCCTCTGTTGATCAGAAAGGAAACAACTGCTGCTCGTACAGCAGAAAACACTGGCAAAAAAAAAATCCCACTGAAGA
>VXAX01002221.1:66819-119586 GCA_013399835.1 Leptocoma aspasia
TATAAATATATATTTTATATCTTTATAACTGGAATCTCTGAAAAAATCTGCTTTCTTGGTTATCCCCATGGATGCATGAAGTTCTCCTGTTCCAGGACTTTCTAAGGCTGCAAGGAAATTAGGAATATTGAAAACTCAGGAGTTATTTTCTTGGCAAATCTGAAGCATAAATATGAACCCAGCAAAAGATTTGGAGAGGAAACACCCCAAAACCAAGTCAACCCTTTGAACAATCATGGTTTTTCCCCATATATTTATTCCCTACCTACCTGTTCATATCCATTCTTGTTTTCTGACTTGAGTGCTGGGAGAACATTAAACCCCACACTGAATAAAATCCTAAAGGACAAATCAAAGGAAAAAAAGCTTTACCACAAAGGATGAGTGCAAACAGAATTTGTTTCAAGGTCTTACTACCAGGGAATGTGCTTTTTTTTTGTTAGAAACACCCCAATCATGCCACCATGGCCACGGCACCAGGAGGAGACAAAAAGAAATCTTTATGGGATTGTTGAGACAATAGTTATTTGTCATAAATAGAATCTGAGCCTGGCTGGTCCCGAGCCAAACACTGGAAGTTTGTCCTGGCAGACGCGGTGCTACATCACAACCAGGATTATGTCATGTTGGAAGCTGCCAGCCTGGAAGTCTGAGACAGCATCCTGGAGCCCTGGGAAGCAGGGGACAACTGTCCCCGTCCCCAGCAATGACCCAGAGCATTCCCAGGGCTGAGGGGTGGTGCCAGCCTGCAGGTGATGGGTGGAAAAGAGAGGGAAGCAAAGAGCAGGTGGAACCCTGGAAAAGCCCAGCTCCAGGCATGACTGCACTGCCAGAATCAGCTGGGAAGGTCTTTGAGCTCCTGATGTGAGACAGGAGATCTCCAGGTGGAGAAATCACCGAGGTTCAGCAGGGAAAGGGGAGCAAATGCTGTGACAGGTGAATGTGACAGGGGTGAGGCACGGGGTGTCCAGAGCAGCTGTGGCTGCCCCTGGATCCCTGGAAGTGTCCAAGGCCAGGCTGGACAGGGCTTGGAGCAGCCTGGGACAGTGGAAGGTGTCCCTGCCCATGGCAGGGGGTGGAACTGGATGATCTTTAAGATCCCTTCCCACCCAAGCCATCCTGTGATTCCATGAAATTACACATTTTTACTCTTTTTTTTTTTTTCCCATTTCATTCACTGCTGCTGTGTGATCATGGAAAGCTGCAAAGTTCTCCTTGCTGGATGATGCTCCATGTCTTCATGCTCGAGTCCAGCAAAGCAGCTGAGGAAACCTCAACCCGACTTCAAACTTTACCCTTTCTTTTTAACACAAAATCACCAAATCCTTAAGGTTGTAAAAGCCCTCCTAGATCATCAAGTCCAACTCTTAACCCAGCACTGCCAAGGCCACCAGTAACCCATGTCCCCAGGTGCCACATCCACATGGCTTTTAAATCCCTCCAGCACTGCCCTGGGCAGCTGTGCCAAAATCTGAATTCTCATTGTCAGCCCTAATGTTTCATCAGGAACCCCTGTGGATCAGGCCAGGAAAAGAGAGGGATCAGTGCTGGAAATGCCTTCAGGACAGGCTGGATTTCAGGGAAAAACCCAAATGACCACACAGGTCAGTGTTCCACACGTGGGCACATTTCTCTGTGTGAGCGGGCATGAGCTGAGGGCACGCTCCAGTGCACCTAGACCTCACATCTAAAAAGCCCAGGCTGCAAAAAAAGATAAAAAGAGAAAGAGGGGGAAAAAATAAAAAGAAATATTTGGGCAACTGGAAGGAATTATTCTCTCTTCCATAGCCTGGGCTCTATCCATAAATCATCCATAATTTTTTAGATGTCTAGGGTAATGTTACCATTTGATGAAATAAAATACCGAACCTCTGTGACATCATCTTTTATCTAAAGAGTCCTGCACACTTGGTCATGTTCCTGAGCCACATTTGTTCTGCAGATATTTAGACCAAACCTGACATTTTATAGACTTCCTCCTGCTCGTGCATGTGTTGGAGACAGTTGTTTGGATTAGCACGATCAAAAAATTTAACACAGCCTTTCAAGATCCCATTTTCATCTGGATTTGCACAACACAGAAGAAAGCAGGATGCCAAAAATATGTTTTTTTGGAAAACACATCCACTTTGTTGTGACTGTTTGTAGCTGGTGAAATCCTGGGATGCCCTGATTACCATGACCTGTGTGTTTTCATACAAGCCTGAGATAGAAAAGCTCTGTATACAAATGAAAACCGTTAACTTTCATACCACATGTGTTGTACTTATGCCAGTGGGAAATGACAGAGAATGTACAAGGTCATGGTTTACTAAAAATATAAAAGTTTAACATGTGGTGTTAATAGAACACACAACAGGGGTCACTGGTACAATGGAAAATAATTCATTTCCAATGTCAGGCCAAGTAATTCACTAGGAAAGAACATTTGAAAATGTGTTACTTATATCTTTCTCTTTCTGTTCTCTAGGATGAGTTTCAGGAGGGAAAAAGAAAAAGGCAAAATTGCTGCTGATACCAATGCATAAATAATACCCATGATTCAGATTTCAAGTGTGTCAGAATAAACCAGGCCCATCAAGGAGCTGGCAAACTTCCACCAGGGTGTGCAGCATGGTTGGACCCTCTTCTCCCTCCCTCATGTTTGACTGGAATGAGCACTAAACCCCACCAGGATGGTTTTAATCCTTGATCACTATCTCTGCAGATATTGGGGGGCCTCAGCCCCAAACCAGGTGCCACAAAACCCCTGCCCAAACTGTGCCTAATCCAGTAAAATGTCAAGCACAGTAACAGCTGCCCAGGGATGTGGTGGAGTCACCATCCCTGGAAGTGTTGGAGAAACCACTGGATGTGGCCCTGGATGTGCTCTGGTCCAGCTGACAAGGTGGTGATGATTCAAAGGTTGGACTTGATGATCTCAGAGCTCTTTTGCAACCTCAGTGATTCTGTCAGCCCAGCAGGAGTCTGTGTGCCCAGAGTTATGTGCCACAAGTGCAGGGATTTGTCTGCACGAACCCAGCGCTGAAAGCCCAGCAGAAATCCCAAAGCTGGTGTCACCCTCCACATCTCAGCTCATCTGGTGGTCCTGCCCAAAACAAGGAGCCAGGCTGAGCCTTGCACAAGCTGGAGCCACAGGGCAGAGCTGCAGTGTCCCCTTTTCCCCCGTGACATGCAGACAGAACCCCGCTCTGACAGGCCCTGCCACCCCTTCTCCCACATCTCCTGGCACCACCAGCTCCCTCCTGCCCCATCACCTGCACAAAGCCAGCACTCATCCCACAGACTCCACACTTCCCAGGCATCTCCAGTTATCTGGAGGAACAAAGAATTAGAACCAGAGGTGGCAGAGCTGCTTGCTCCAAGCCATAGATAAATCTGTGCAGTGAAGCCGTGTTGGGCACCGCAGCTGGTGCAGCTGACACCATGCAAGGAATGCATCTCTGGAGTCCCCCAGCTATTGCATTAATGCTCAGAGAGCTGATGCAACCCCACAGCTGGCCAGGAGCATCCCAAAAAAACCTGTCCCTCAGCTCCAGCTGTGCCCTTACCTGCCTGTGCTGGTGTGCCACACGCTGCTGTGTCAGCAGCTTTTGCCTGAAGACAGCAGCAGGTGAAACTGCTTTTCTTTCTTTCCCTCCCTTGCCAAAAGTGCATTGATTTCTGGGTTGGCTCAGTGAATTTCTGTAACATGCATGTCCCTGTCTGGACAGGCAAACTGATGGAAAACATGTTGGAACTGGCTGTGCCACCTCCAGTGTTCACAGAGCTGCCTGGCACCAATGCTGACAGAGATGTTTTATGCTTTTCAAGCAAAAATGGTCGTGGTCAAGCTAGAAAAGCTGTTGGAAACCTTCTACCAGCTGGACCACAGAGACCCATCTGTGGTGCTTCTTTGTAGGGCTCAGCTCAAGCCACGGCCAAATTTTTTTCGGTCAAATCTTGAAACTGCTTGTCTTCCCCTGGGAGTCCCAGGAAGGACTGTGAGCGAGGCTGCAGCCTGATTTGTGCCCATCCACATCACCCCCTGTGTCACTGAAGTTTATGGGATTCTTCCAGCCTGACTCAGTCAAAGGATCATTAAAATAATACAGTGAGAAACAGTCTAAAGCCCACGGCGGAGCAATTAAACGGAGCAGACAGACGGAAAGATGGATCAGAGGGAAATGTGTGCTGGGCACTGAAAAACACAGCGTGGGGGCTGTGCGTGGCTATTCCCAAAAACAACTTTATGACACCTCCTGAGTGCAAAACACTTCTTTAAAAATTGCCTTATTTCCTGCATCCCTTTGGATGCACTAAGCCAGCAGCACCGATGGCATTGGATAAGGATATTCCTTTTTCCCCCCAAAGTTTTGAGGGGCAAATGCCAGGGTGGAATTAATCCTTCCTACCCAAACGTGCGTTCAACACATCCTGCTTGCTGCGATTAACAACCTGACATAAAAAAGTTACAGGGCATAGAACACTCATAATAAATTCCTAAGAGATGATATTAGCTGGCTGTTGGAGAGGCAGCCGTGTTACAACACACTGAGCTCGCTCTGAAGGATGCTATTTGGGGAGATTTCATTGCAGTGCTGTGAATTACATGGTATAATGTGCTTTTTTGGAATTAATCCTCCAGTTTTCTCACACTGTCCAAGAATGTGAAGTGAATTTTTTAAAGGTAATGTGTGTGATACGTAACAGGATTTTCTGTGGGGTTTAGGATGGTGGAGAAACCTGCTGAAGTGGAGGGAGTCATCCCACTGATGGAAACATCAGTGCATCTGTAGAAATGCTGAAGAAAACTAAAAGTAAATAATTGCATCACTTGGAAAAGTGAAATAGTTCATTTCACAAGCTTCTCTCCTGCTTGAGCTGCCCTGAGTTGGGTTAAACCCTTTTCCTGTCAGCACAGCCAGCCCTGCTTGCAGTGCCCCACAGGTGAGTGTGGCTCAGAGGGTGGCTGGGAATAATATCTTAATGTTATAACATTTAATATTTTAATATTTTAACCCTTTGCATGACCATCTGCAGCCTGCTAAACTCCCCCAGGTGTCCCCCAAAGGGACAAGGTCCCTTCTTTTTTATCTCTGTGCACATTTACAGCAGTTTCTCATCTCCCAAGGAAAAGCCCCTTGTTTTCCTAAACATCCACTGATGATGCTTCAGGTTATAAAGAAAGGAGCCAGTTTATTTTAACATAAAGCATTAAACAACTCTTGCAGATATGCTCATGTGTATGCTCAGACAGACAGATACCCTGGCAACTATCATGGGGACATTTTTAGAAAATTCCTTAATTCTCTGGCCCAGGGTTTTGTTATGACATGCAGCTAAGAGAAGGGAGAGATGTGGTTTCTCCGTCCCCTGCCAAACCCTCTGATTTTCACTGTTTGCTTTGTTAATTTAAAAAAGTAGCAACAATTTCAGGAAGTTGCCCATAGGATCAAATACAACTGATGGCTGCAGCCTCTGCTGGCACAGGCTCTGGGTGAGGAGTATGTGTGGGGATGTGGGGAGGGAGAGGAGGGAAGAAGAGGATGCACAAGACACTGAACTGGCAGAGCTTCCTTTTGTAATTCTCCCTCTCTTGTCACTAATCACAGTTAAATAAATTATTTCATATCTGTCATCTCAATAATTTGGGCTATGTCCCTTCTACACCATAGCCATCAGGATGTCCCTATAAATCAAGGAATATGAGCAAGATGAAACATGTCCCAAAAAAAAAAAAAATCCAAAAGCTGACTGACCAGTCAGGTATCAGTACTTTTAGGAAGATTTCCTGTTGTTAAATTAATTTCCATACAGCTGCAGGCAGATATATTTCAGAGGAAATAATTTTTAACATCCATCTGAGGAGAAAACTAAGGTGAGATCCTCATGGGAAGGAGGATTTGCAGGGCTGGGATTCAGGGTCAAAGAGAAACTTTTAACAGAGAGCCATAAAACACCCAGGAAGAGCTGAGCTCCCAGACTGGTGGAATTTGGACTTAATGATCTTGAAGATCTTTTTCAACCTTAATAATTTTATAATTCTATGATACCTGAGCCAGCAGTGCAGCCCAGGACAAGGAGATTCAGGGGAAACCAGGAGGCACTGAGGACTCAGCACCCAGGGCTGCCACGATGCCTCCTTGCCCATGGAAAGCCCTTAAAATGCAGCAGGGTCAAACTGAGACCCTCAGTGTGAGCACAGAATCAAAGTCATTTAGGTTGGATAAGAACTCTAAGATCACCAAGCCCAACCTCTGATGACCAGTTTGTCAACTGAGTGCCATGTCCAGTCCCTGACAACATTTAATTGGGATCAGGGCCATAATCAAGGCTGAAAAGAGGCTTTCTTGTTTCTTGCAGCAACTTATGTCCACCTAATAGCCCTAAAAAAGCTGTATTTAGGCAGGAGAAATCTGCAGAAGAAAAGAGTGGCACGAACTCAGCAACACCCCTCAGAAATAAATCACACCCAGACCTGAACGTGGCAAAAACTGGTGAAGTAAATGACATCAAATTAACAAATTGCATGTGATCAGGAAGAAAGAGGGTGTAAAACCCAGCTGCAAGCCAGCACTGGTACAGGTTCAAACCTTGGTCAGACGGATCTGTCTGGCTGATCTATATTTAACTAGTCCAGAAACCAAGCCAGATAACCAGTTAGGGTTAGTGCTCAGTGTCCCTGTGTCAGGCAGGGTATCCTGGTTACACAATTAAATGTTTTCCTGTTGGAGTAATTAGGAGAGACATTAGCTGAGATTTATAGAGCCCTAATCATGGCAGACATTCTCAGCTCCCTATCTGAGGGACTCAGCCTGTGCTTCTTGCCAGGCTCCCATTTCCACCACATTTTTGTAGTTGCAAAATTAGATTAAGAAAGGAGACAAAGGCAAAGGCTTCTCACTGGCTGCTGGCATTTTGACTTCTTTACTTCCACAGACTTTGTTTATGTGTTACTCCACTTTAAACAAACTCTCTCTTTGTCTTTTCCTTGACAAGAGCTGTCTAGATGGAAACAGAGATCGAGGCAGCCCTTGAACCTCTCTGGGAAAAGACAGAGCAACCCCAACCGCTTTTATCCCATTAGTACATGTGAAAAAGCCCCAAACTGGCCTTGACACAAATGGAGCTGGGCAAAGCAGAGATCTGGCTGCTCGTAGCCAACGTGGCAGCAGCACAAAAGTCTGGGGAGATGTGGAGATTTAGGGCTGTGACTCACACACGGAGCAGATTAAACTCAGGCTTCCCACAGCTTCCTGCCCTGCCCCGGTTTAAAGCCTCCCTCCTCCACAGCATGGACACTTCAGGCACGGGCACAAACCCAGCCCTTCAGCAAAGGCATTTCCATGGCACCTGCCCCTCGAGGATTTCTGTTTCTTGCCCCATTTTTACATGGGGGAAAATTGAGGTGCGGAGATGCTTTGCTCAAGATTTTTAGGACTGGCTGGTCAAAGCTGAGTTTGTACACCAGCATAAAGACATCTACTAGAAACCTGCATGGGTATGTAGGCAACTCATGGAAGTGTCTCAGAGTCAGAAATCTGGTTTTAAGGACTGGTTTTTTCAGTCCCTTTCCTCCCATGACTCTCCCCTCATGCTACAATAGAGTGGACATCATCCAATATCTGAGTGTCAATGGGAATAAATCATTATTAGTAGGACAGAAGAGTTTCCTGTCCATTTTCTTAGCCCGGGTGAAGAGGAGCTGATGGGAAACCCAGGTACAACCTCACTCCTTCTCATCAGGTGGATCTGGGGCCATGATCAGCAATCACATCTAGATTTAGGTTTCACAGCTGAACATCTCTTGGGCTGTCAATCACATCCCCACTTTACAGCCACGAGCATCAGTGTGAGTTAAAATCCATGGTGGTCAGCATTAATATGGCACCACAATTCCATGGGAGCCTGGGGTGGCAGGGACAGGTGTAAACTCAATCCTCAGGAGGATTTTCCCTTTGCAGGTTGCTTTCAAAAATCCCTGGTGCAGTGGTGCTTCCTTCAGGGGATTTGCCTCCTTATCAGCACTTAGCATCTGCCAAGGTATTGAAATGTGATTTAATTTCTCATCTATGTGAGCTGGACATTTGTGTTCTGCTTCACTGCTGAACAGTTCAGAATAAGCCAAGAGGTTCCTGGAACACAACAGTTAATGAGGAAAAGTTGTCTTGGCAGGAGAAATGGTCTCATAGGCTGGTTCGAATATATTAAAGGTGAAATGTTTTGCAGAGGGGAGGATGCTCTTTCCAGCCCGAGCTTTTGAGGTTGAGTTTCCTGATTTGCATTCTTTTGAAAGCACAGATAAAAGCTTGGAGCCATTTCTGCTTCCTTTGCTGTTTGGAAAAGTCCAGGGGCTAGCATGGAGAAGCTGAGGGATGTACTTGGCACACACAAAACACGAACAAAACCAAAAAACTGAGTGGAAAAAAAAACAAAACAGGAAGAAATTAGGAGTGTGGGTATGTGCTAACAGGAGTTATTGCTCCTCTGGTGTGAAAGCTGGTGACTTCACCACGGGGACCAAGTTCTCATGTCCTGCAGCTCTCCAATGGCATCAGCTGCAGTGTTCCATCAGGGAAACATGGAGTTATTCTGTTCAGATCAATGGATATTAGCAGGACAAGACACCCTGTGAGCTCCTTCCCATCTTGAATACCTCTGGACAGCCTCCCTCGCTGCATTTCACCCTTCCATGTGGGGCTGGTGCAGCTGGAGCAGCCTTGCCAGGTGGGACACCTTGCTGGCTTTATAAAGGAGCTTTCCCAGTGGATCAGTCCCTGATGGAGGAAAAGCATCCCTTTAAACCATCCCCACTGGTGATGTCCTGCTGATATCATGGATCTGAACCGAATAACTCCATGTTTCCCTGATGGAACATTGCAGCTGATGCCACTGGAGAGCTGCAGGACATGAGGACTTGCTGACTGTGGTGAAGGCCCCACCAGCCGTTGCTCTGCATTCACCTTGCCGTGTGAAGGTCCCTCCTGCCCATTTTCACACGTCCAGGGGGCAACAGGAGAACTCATAATCAAGCTTTCAACCTTCCTGTTTGGCTCCTGCTCTGGGAGCAGCCTTTGAAGTGGATCTGAGCTGCAGTGGCTCCGGGGTGACGCTGCAGTCACACCTCTGCTGCATTCTTATCTCTGTCAGTGGTCTTTGAATCGCTGACACGTTGGCAGCCCCATGGTCCTTCTGGCGAGCGCCCTGTCCCCTGCGTGACCTCTGCCTTTCTGAAGGAGACACCTGAAACCCCAAATGGAAGGGATCAGAGGAAGGGGGAGTCCCACCTCTTCTTCATCAGCTGCCAAAGAGCCGTCTCCCCTTCCACAGGAAACAGCATCTGTCTTATCTCTTTATTTGTCTCCCTTTTCGAAAACTTTCTTGTAGATATTGGGCCTTTTGAAATTGCATCTTGTTTTTCCTTCTTCCCAATCCACTTTCCTGCAAATAAGTATCATTGCAGAAGGGAGGGTGGGAGAGGGAAGGAGGTTGTGCTGCTGCTGTGCAGAATAAAGATGAAGTCCCAGAAAATGCCTGAGTTTTTGATCAGCTGCAAGAGCACAGGACACAAATCAAGGAGCACTGCAGCAGAGAACAGATTTCCCTTCTTGCGTCATAGTTGCCTTCATTTCAGTGTCAATCCCACTAAAAAGGAGCAATGGGATAATATTTTTATATAAAGATTAAAACAAAATTCTAAAAGAAATCTCCGCATGACTTTTGACAATGTTGTAGAACATCAAAGAGCTTCTGCCTCTCCCCATCTTCACCTGCACTTGCTTCTCATTCTCATTCCTACCACGTAACACTGATAATAAATCTGAACTTTATGAGCTGATGAGTTATTTTACAATGTTCTCCAACATGAAGGGAGCAACCCCAGAAATGGCATCCAAGCCCAGGCCCTGCTGCCAGAAAACTCCACTGCAGCTACTCGGGGTGGCCAGAAACGGCCGTGTTGGGCTGATGGTACCTGCAGGGTTTTGGTGCCCAGGTGCCAGTGTTGGGCTGATGGTACCTGCAGGGTTTTGGTGCCCAGGTGCCAGGCCTGGCTTTGCTGGGCAGAGATGGCAGAAGGTCCCCTGAGCAGTGCAGGGCACCACGGGGCCCCTGGATGTGTCACAGGGTCCTGGGCAGCCCCACTCCAACCCGTCACTCAGGACTTTCCTTTGCTTTCTCGCCCGGGCAGCAAAACAGAGCAGCTCTCATTTCTCCTCAGAGGACCAGCCTGCTCTTGGAAACCTGCTGCCAGCACCATTCCCTCTTCCAAGCTCCCTTTCCCTCCCTCCTGTGCTAAGATCCACAACCACATTTGCATTTGTGCTTTTCAGCCATGTAACGAAGACCAGAAGGGCTGCTGTGATGGACAGAACTGGTCCAGCTCTCGCTGGATTTTGATGAAAGGCAATTTGATTTCCACAGCCAAGTTATTTAATGAGCCTCTAAAATTACAGCCACAAATTATGCACACACAAAACTATGCATTTGTGCACTGAAGAGGCAAGATTTCCAAAACAGGAAGCCGTTGGTCTGCATTAAAAGCAAACCCCTGCCTGCGTAGCTGGTTCCCCATATCAATGTGTGCAATTATTCAGCCAGCCCAGTGCATTGAATGCACAATGGCCCCTGTAGGTACCTAACTCCCCATTTTCACATTACAGATGTCTCCTGCTGTGTTTATACATCCATTTGCTCCAACTGGGCTGCACATTCCACGTCTGGAGCAAGGGAGGACACGGCTGCCACCACGCAAGGAGCCCCTGCACCATTTGCTGGTGTTGAGTAGGAGGGTAAAGCTGCCTCAGCCCAGCTGCCTCCTCCTTCCACCCTCCACCTGCACAACCAAGTTTTTTTTAAGATGTCTGAGATGCCCATAAATCTGCAAACTTTGCACCCCAAGCACTGTGAGGGTGGGGAGGCCCTGGCACAGAGAAGCTGTCCCTCAATCCCTGGAAGTGTCCAAGGCCAGGCTGGATGGGGCTTGGAGCAACCTGGGATAGGAGAGGGTCCCTATTAGAAGGGACTTCCACTCAGGTCTGTTCTTTTACCATGAAGTATTTCAGTGGACTTGAAATATCCTCTTTGAGTAGTATTTTCCACATTTATGACATAAATTAATTTAATAATAGCAACGTTCCTTGCTCAGTAAAACATGTTCTCAAAGAATAATTTCGGAAGGGCTGTCAGAAAGGGTCTTTTACTAATTCCACAAAGCTCAAGAAACTCTCTAAGAATAGCAACTCGACAAATTGGATTTCTGTTCTCAAAGTGATTTTTGCTGCAGAGAAATGAGGTGCTCTAGTGACAGCCCCACGGATGACAGCCCCATGGATTTTCCAGAGCCCATGGGAAGCATGAGGAATGCTGAGGAATTCAGAGCAGCACATATTATCCTTACACAGAGCTGTCTCCAGAACTGTTTCAGTGCAGTTTCCAAAATCTCAAGAGTTCTGAGCCACCAGGTTTTTTTTAACCCTTGCAAATTCCTCTGTGGGCACCACAGCATCCAGGAGCAGATGGAAAATTACCTGCCCTTTTTAGTTTTATTTTGTTTTCTGTTTGTCTCTTTCTTGAAGCAAATAAATTGGGTTTTTTTGCCAATTCCTCTCAAAAAGAGCAGGATCTCAACTTCTGCTTTTAAGGACTCACACAGTCACCATCAGTGTGCAAAACCCAGCAACATTTAAGTGATCTCAACGCACAGTCAGCCAGGGCATGAATTTATTTTTATTTCCTTTTCAGACAAAATGCACCTCTTTGTTTTTCATCACGTATTCCCTAATCCAGCCTAAACTGCTATTTAAGCGCAGATTTTTTTTTATCTTGAATAAGTCCTTTGTGCAACCTGACCATTTATAGAACGTTACAGAATGAAAATCCCCCAGAATGCAGCAACAACTCCCAAAACTGGAGCTCCTGGGAGAGGCAGAGAGCTTCAGGAATAAGAAGAGTTTCCTGTGCAGCAGGAAATGCCAACACGCACCTCCCTGGGCAGAGCAGGATTGGCCGAGTGACCCGAGGAGGAGGTGACAGCAGGGCCAGAAAGGCTGAGCGTGGCACTTCCTAAACTTAGCAACTCATGAAATCCAGAGAGGGGCAGCCTCAGGATAAAGCTCAGACTTTTCAGCACAGCCATTCTCTCAGCAGTTAAAATCTGGGGCTGTGAGAGCTGGCGAGGCACTGAGAGCTTAGGCAGAAAAGGAGATGCTTTCCAAGAGGAAAAAAAAAAAAAAAAAAAAGGAGGAAAAGACTGCAAGGAGGTCAGGGCAGAGTATGGGAAGATTTCATCACCAGCAAAGAGATTTGAGATTTCTTCCTCTTCCAGCTTTTTTCAGGATATCTGAGTATTCTGGGGGCACTCATGCTGTGTCGTCTTGAGATTTTATGAGTTTCCTGGGTGCAAGCCTGCTGAGGTTTTTCTTCCCAGGGGAAAGCTCACTGTCTCAGCACAGAATTCTATAAACAAATCTCTGAGCTGTGTTTTCAAGGACACAGGTGGTGTTTTTCTGCCCTGTCTCCCAATATGGGAGATGTGGGTTTTCTATCTTTCAGCCAATGATGTGGAGAACTGTTATCTCTGAATTGTAAACATTCCAACATTCTTGTACTGACCATGAAGAAGTAAACGTCTGAGCTCTGTACCTGGGCACATAGTAGCCCAAGCCTTCTGAACAATGGAGTTATCTTTAATAAATAATATTAAGCCTTCTGATATTGGAGTCAGAAAGTCCTGTTTTGCCATCAGGCCACAATAATAATGCTGGACAGCACAGCACTGAAGCGTGCTGGTAAAGCTGGAAGGAGCTGCCAGATACATCTTAGCAGGGCCTTACACCAGGAGAGGATTTGAGCCAGTGTAGGGAGGGTGGAAATCTTTCCAAAGGGTCCACATCCACAGCTGGTCAGCTCAGCTCCAGCTGTGAATCCAGGAGGGAGAACATGGAGCATCTTTGTGGAGATTTAAACACTCAGTTCAGGAACCAGCACTCGACTTCTGCCAAGCTGGACACAACCACCCACAGCTGAGCCTTGGAAAAGTGCAGCAGAGCATCTCCAAGAGAAATCCTTTCAAAAGCCCAAGCAAAGGAAGCAGCAGAGCTGCTTTCAGCAGTGTGGAGCTAATGGAAACCACCAAAGGATGCAGAGAAGTGGAAGGGACAAGTTTCCACCCTGCGTGCCAGTGTTGGCCCCGGGAACATGTAACATAATGTAAAAATAATATGCTATTAAATATAATGGACTGCTTGACCCAAATGAGTCAAAGGAAGCAAATCAAAATTAAATGTCTCTGTGGCATTAAATTAAAATGACTTTGCCATTATTAAAAAAGAAGTGGGAAAGCCAAAATCCGATATCTCACCTTTTGGAGAGTTGTAAATTTATCCCAAATTCCTGCATTTCGTATATAATTTAGACAGCATTGCAGTGTGGGTAGAAAATTGCTCCATCAAAAAATGTTGGCTGGCTGCACCCAACAATTGTTGATACGAGAACCAAAATGGAATTTGGGTCAGCATCTTGGTCAGAGCAAAAAACCCTGCATAAAAACGCACACATCCTACCCTGTTGTAATAAATTCAGCAATAATAGCCTTTCAAATATTGCTTTCCTGCCAGCAGCAGTCCAGATTCAAAGCAGATTCCAAGGCTGTGCTTGAATCCTCCGATTCCTCCATGTCTGTGCACCTGTGGGAGGGGAAAAGGACATTCTGTGAGGTTTGGAAGAATGAGGTGTGTGCCATGTGGGAGGAAAAAAAAGGTAATTTAGGCACTATTAGTAAGTGCCAAACATTTGCCACTATGTAATAGGAATGGGAGTAGGTTTTACTTTGAAGGATGTCTGAAGCCATACTGGCTGTTTCTCTAAATGCAGAGCCCTCAGAGGTTCAAGTGCTTCAGGATGTATAAAATGTGGATTTTCCTCTGGTATATTTGCTGTTTATAAGGGGTGTTTATGTGCTGAGGATGAGAAGGAGAGAAGGCTTCATTTATTTCCAGAGACCTTGCCAGTTCCCAACAACCTTCCATTTCTTTTAATGACAAGCTGGGAAACAATAGTCTTCAACTGACTGCAGCACAAAGCAGATGAGGCTTGAAATAAGCTGAGCCTAATGAGTGCAGAAAGACCTGACTTAGTGTTTAGTTCCCAGCCATGAAAGTGGGCTCTAAGTCCACGTTTTCAGCTGCTTTGCAGACACAATTATTAACACCTCTCTTGCAAATTGGATCTCCAGAGTGCTTGGCAAATGTGACCTGGGTTAGCCCTGAAAACAGCCAAAGGTGGTTTGTGCTGGAAATATTGAGGTCTTTGTTGAGCCAGATCAAGGTCAATAAAAGGTGCCATTCCTGGAAGTTCAGGTGGGACAAAAGAACACAATCTCCACACTTCTCCTTGGAGAAAAAAAGAAAAAAAGCTGCATTTTCTCCTCTCCCGGGGACGTTTTCCATCCATATTTGATGCCTGTGGTGATCACCACTCTGGTTTCTTTCTGCTTTGATTTCTAATCCTGATTTCGCTGAACTCAGGTCAGCAGCTTCCCTCTTTCGTGTGCCCAGAAGGAAAAATTGTGGATGTATCTCTGAGCAAGGCCTTGCCAAAGACAGTATTTTCCATGGCATCACACCTCGACCATCCAAACTTCCCCTCTGAGCATTTTTCTATTACCCAGGACACAGTGATCCCAGTTCCTGCAGCCCCTGTGAGGGAACAGAACAAGGCTCTGTCACATTTCACTCCTGCTGGGCCTTTTATTTTTTAACTCCCCAGCCAAGCAGGCAAAGCGGGGGGAAAAAAATGATGTGGGATTTCAGCACACACAAAACATCTGAAACCAACATTTTTGGAACATAGCGATTGCCAGTGAAGAAAGAGGTGATTTGAGATTTTCATATTTGCTCGCGTCTTTGAGGATGTTTTGGGCCTTTCATCCCGTTTTGAAGGCGTGTCACCTAATTATGACTCTTTCATCCCTCTATTCCCTAGTTAGAACATGCCAATCCCTTTTACAGCAATTGATTATGACTTGGAGGTTTCCACATTCCAGCCAGTTCAGAGAGCCGGGATATTTGTGAATACCTGAATAAACTCTTTTAATCCAAAAACAAACTCCACCTGAAAGCGGCGGTATGAAAAGGCCATTCATCCTGTGTTTTCCAACTTACTGCTTCATGGTTTCTTTGGATTTGACCCGACTTCCTGTACTAATGGTCTCTGAATGCATTCCCAATTGTGGCTTCTTGGTCTATAAGGTGCCCAGGGAAGAGGAAAAGGAGTCACACAGCAATTGCTTACACAGAAAACTCTGCCTGCAAGGGCAAAAAAAAAGGAGCTGAAGTTAAAAGGAAACATAAAGGGTACAAATAGCCATCCCCTCCTGCTCAAATTTTTAAAACAAATATTCCCTTGATGTCACTGCTTTAAAAAGGTCTTGGCTCCTCGTGGATGAAAAATACCTTTAAAATTACCACTGCAATTGTCATTCCCAAGTGTGGGAATCGACACTTTGCTGATTAAGGTAGGCCCGTGTTGAACTAATCTGGGAACAGAAGTGCAAATGTGTCAATGATCTCATGGAGAGGGGAGAGACCCCAGAGGAGATCCCTGCTCCCGATAGCCAGAGGGACAGCATGGGAATGCTGGAGTCATGGAGAGCAAAGAACCTCAGCTCTGCCAAGATCAGGCCAACAGAAGGTTAAAGTTCACAAATACACATAATCACCTACTGCAAGGAATAGTTTTGGAGGCTGTGAGAGAGTTTAGACGTAGCTTTACACATTTTCACTCTATTTATATATTTTTAAGTGTATTTTCCTTATACATTTCCACTGCCAGAAATATGACTCTGGTCTAGATGCTTTGTTCAAACTTGGTGTGATTACATTGTGTAATTTGGGGTCAAATTCTTCATCAGCTGGTGAAGCTGAATCCACTTAAACAAACCTTCTCAGCCTCGTGAATTCCTACAAAACTTAAATAAAACTTCTCAAGGGGCTTCCTGTTTTGGGATATTCCAGTTTGAAAGCTGCAGGTGGGCTTTGGTGGCTAAACTTTATCAAGCTGGGCCATGAATTACAGAAATGTGTTCATCAAAGCCTTCCAGCCCCACAGGTGAGATGGGAAATCCTTCCTTTCACAGCAGCCCTGGCTGTCCCCAAACGCTCTTCCCAGTATGAAAACGCTGATGCTGAGGCTCAGCAAACCCCAATGAGGATGACACACTTGCACCCAAGAGCCCTTTTAAAAAGTTAGTTGGTGTTTTTTGTAAAACTTTTCCTTAATTATTGCACTTCCCACCTTGTAAAGTTTTACTGGGAGTGTGAAAACATCAGGCCCACAGGTAGGCCCTTGTGTTAGAATTCCCATTATTGGGGGGTCTGAGGCGATTTATCTGTCCATGAACACACGGACCTTGATTCCAGCATCCTGTGAAAGGCTGGATCTAATGAGGAGAGGAAAGAGGTGACAGATTTTGGCTTTCTGCAGCCTGTCCTCAGAGCTGAAAACTCCCGGTGTGGATGGACTGGCTCGGCTGAGTGATAAGCCAGGATGGATCTGGGCACCAGGCCAAGACTGGGGTGATTCCTTCTTTGGGAAAAGATTTATGAATTTTGGGAACGGGCAGATGTTCAGGACTGGTGTTATATCTGATTTTCCCCCTTGCAGTGGTGGCATTTCCCTTGCTGGCGCTGGGTCTCTGTATCACTCACTTGGTTGCTCATCTGACTCTGGATGGCTCAGGATGTGCCAGAAGAGCTTGTTCCTTGGAAAACAGACATTCCAGGCTGGAGAATTTGGCAGTTCTCCTCCACATACAATATCCTTGGTAAAGGAGATTTTTTTGGAACCTATAGCTAACTCTGCTTGCTGGTAGTGGCTTTTTGCCTACAAAATAAACAGGCCCAGAATATGCCTCATTACAGTCACACAGTGGGGTTTATTTTTCTGTGACATTTCGGGAGGTGGTGCAGAAAATGAGCCTCTCTCCAGAGTGATTCACGCTGTGGCCAAAGAGGTCTCTGTGGCTGACAGTAAACTGTGTGACCTTCCCATTTCCCAGTAAGGATCCAGTGCCCGGCGCCAGCACGGGACAGCAGGGAAAGAACAAGCAGGGAGGGAAGGCTCTTGGGTTTGGAAACATCTCTGGGTGAAATTTTAAGGCAAAAAAAAAAAAAAAANTTAAAAGAAAAAAAAAAAAAAAAAAAAAAAAGGAAATGAAGGCAAAGTTTAAAAAACACCAAAACAACTAAACCTCCTCAAACTGAAGCCAATCTTTGATTCCTTCTCTGAAATGACATCATTGCATACCCAGGGCAGCCACAAAGCATGACAGTTGTCCTGGGCCTGCCCTGGGAAGGATATATCACTTCCCTCTTGGAAATCCGGAAGGTATTGTCTGTAATCACAGCCTGCCCGGGCCGGGCAGGGCGGCTGGCTTCTGCAACTCGATCCTTCTGCAGCTTCTTTGTTTTGTTCTTGGTCTTTCACACAAATGAGACGACTCCTGAGTCTGGAACCCTCTCCACAGTGGTTGTGCAGATCCACAGGCATTCAGCAAGGAGGTCAGAGAGGGTTGGAGTTGGATGAAGAAGCCTGGCTCCTGTGGATGTGGCTGCTCTGAGGTGACAGCTGCAATGTCCCCTGGTGCCATTTCTTGCTGGTGGCATAGACTGCTGAATGTCTTCGTGCTTTAACCTCGTGTGTGCCAGGCTGTAACTGTCTCCTCTAGTCCTGCCCTGCTCAGGGATGAACCAGGAGAGGAGCACAGGGTGTGGTTCTGCAGGGTTATGGATATTGGGACAACCAGCAGCCCTTCATTACATGGAGGTAGATCCACAGGGATTGTATTTCCAGGAATCACCTGACCACAGAATCATCCTGGGATCATTCACATCACATTGCCTGGGTTGGAAGGGATCTTAAGGATTATCTGGTTCTCACCCCCTGCCATGGGCAGGGACAACTTCCACTGTCCCAGGCTGCTCCAAGCCCTGTCCAACCTGGCCTTGGGCACTTCCAGGGATCCAGAGGCAGCCACAGCTTCTCTTGGCACCCTGTGCCAGGGCCTCCCCACCCTCACAGGGAAGGATTTCATCCTAATATCCAATCTGAGCCTACTCTCTGCCAGTGTGAAGCCATTCCCCCTGTCCTGTCACTCCAGCTCCTTGTGAAACATTCCTCTCCATGTTTTTTGTAGGCCCTCTTCAGGTACAGGAAGGCTGCAATTACAGAATCACAGAATATTCTGAGTTGAAAGGGACCCACAAAAGGATCATCAAGTCCAGCTGCTAAGAGAATATCCCACAATTAGGTTACCCCAAAGCCTTCTCTTGTCCTTGTCTTGATGTCAGAGCAGATCGTCATAGAGAATGGAGGAGCTAAAGCCCCAGGAGCAGCACTTTGTTCTGGGATTTAGCAATGCATATAATGGACAGCAGGAGTTATACAGTCCATGACTGAAGGGAGAGAAAAGGAGATTAAGGTTCTCCAGAGACTTGGTTTTTGGATGGTCAAACATCCTTCAAGAGCATGCAGACATCTGCCTTTCAATAGACAGAGCCGGGTTAGGACTTTGTTCCCAAGGGAGAGAGATCAGGGCCTTGCCTCACTCCACAAGCTGCAGTCTGGCAAAAAGATGGACAAATTCCGTAGGAATGTGAAAGTTGTATTATTAGGATATGTGTAGCTCATATTTCATTCTTCCAAAAGTCTAGCTCCATTAATGAAACCCATGTTTCACTGTTTCAGGGAATTTTAGGGCCAAAGGGACCATTAGATCATCTGCTGTGACCTGGGGAACACAGGCCAGAGAATTCCATCCACAGAGGCAAATAATGTGTGTCTGATTAAGCTCACTTAACACAATGTTTCGCCGAGACAATAGAAATGGATGCACTTTCATAATCCATATTTTTAGGCAAGATCTCACAATTTACGTTTTCCCTTCGGGAATAGGAGCTCAGACTTTATTGTTCTGCTAAATGGAGATGCTGCCCGTGCTGGTGGCCTGGCCAGGCTCCCAGCCAGGGGGAGGATGGGGAGAGGAAGCCACAGCCACATCACAGGGATGGTCCCCACTGGAGGTCTTGCCAGTGGGGCTGGAGCCAAACCCAGTGTCTGTTCCATGGGCAGGTGGGCTCTGCCCACAACACACCTTGAACTGCAGAATCCAATCAGCAAAATCTTCTCTCCTCCCAAAACCAGCTCAAATGAGCAGTGTGTAGACCAAGCACAAGCTGAGAACTCTTCTGCTGTTTGCCTTTATTATTATTATTATTATTATTATTATTATTATTATTGTTGTTGTTGTTGTTGTTGTTGTTATTGTTGTTGTTGTTGTTGTTGTTGTTGTTGTTGTTGTTAGCAGAAAAACGGTGGTAGGTACTCAGACGTTCTGGCCATGAGCAGAGAGGGAAGCTTTGAAATAAAATATCTTTATTATGGCTGCATATTTCAGCTGGCACCAGATGAAGGCTGCTGCGATGAGCACTGCACAAGGAATTGCTGGAAGACACCAGGAGTAAATGGCAGAGGAAGGCTGACTAGTGGTGAGAAACCCAAAATATCTTCAGAACCACTGGGAATTATTAAAGTTTTGAACGTGTTTCATGGTGTCCCTCTGCTCTTCCATCAGCTGTGGAAGTGACTGGCATTTTTTCTCACTCAAATTTTGGCAATAAGCTGTGTTTCGCATCCCACAAAAGAGGATCCCATGTTCTTATTTCCTTTTCCCAAAGTAGTGAGCAATAAACAGAAGCACAAGAAGACTTTCCCAAGGTCATACAGGAAGCTTAAGGATGGGGACAGGAATCAAAACCTGAATTTCTGAGTCCATCACTACAATCCATAGAGAACATGATAATAAAGGATATATAATAGGGGACATACAATGCACATTTCTTAGCCAAAGTAATTTTTGATTTTGAGGGGGTAGTTAGGAAGTTAGGAAGAGCTGCATTCAGCTGTGGAAATTTTCCAACTAATGCCAGTGCTCATGCAGTTCTTTAAATTGTCTAAATGACAGCACAAATGTATGTCACACTGCAATCACCACCACTTTGCATTTTTCTGCTGGAATCTGTGAAAATGGTGATGATCCTGAAAGAGAGGGACTTTTCACCATCATCTTTCACCAGATTCTCCATTTCCAAACAGGTACAGCTCATTTAAACAGAGACTTTTGGGAATGCTGTTGCTCAAGATGTCCAGAGCACAGACTAGAAAACACTGACTCCTCTGTCTTTTCTCCTTTCTTTTTTAAGACTCCCTTTTTGGTTTTTACTCATCTTGTGGTCCACATTACTCACGGACTGCAAATGATTCCCAAGAAAGCCACAATCCGTGGATTCTCCCTGTGTCTGTACAAACAGGAGCTGCTGTGAGGTCACCGTTTGCAGCCCGTTTTTGGCTGCAGCCACGATTCCCACACATGACCACCCCTCAAGAGGGCTGGGTTGGAGAGGACCAGCAAAGCTCCCGTGGTCACTTCCCAGGGCTTGGGCAGCCAGTCCTGCTCAGTGAGTCAGGACATCCTTGACCACCCTGTGTCTGCCACGCCAGCAGGTGTGGGAGGGGATGAGGTTCACAAAGCAACGTGGGGCATTAACTAATGAGAGCAAA
The DNA here is from genome assembly GCA_013399835.1 of Leptocoma aspasia. Taxonomy (NCBI): domain Eukaryota; kingdom Metazoa; phylum Chordata; class Aves; order Passeriformes; family Nectariniidae; genus Leptocoma; species Leptocoma aspasia. The sequence goes on from VXAX01002221.1 coordinate 87,418, forward strand.
GGATGGCTTAGTGACAGGCAGTGGGGTGGCCCAGCAGCATCGTGGGGCTCAGCACCTCTCATGGGGCTGAGCAGCTCAGTGTGGCACACACAGGGTGACAGAAAAGGCTCCTCAGCTGTGGGCAAAGTGCCACTGCAGCCCAGGGTTATCTGGTTTCCATCCCCAGTCGTGACCTCGGCCCCGTTCCCTGCAGCCTTAACCCAGCACTGCTCATTTAGCACCAGCATCTGGCTGGCAGAGTCAGGAGCAAAAGTGCTCCTCGTCCTGTGAGTTCTCCTCAATGGAGCTGTGAGTCACTCTCAGTGCTGGGAGATGGGTGGAGGAGGCAAGGAAAGGTGTCACCAGAAACAATCCTCGTTTGTGCTCCGTGCCCCTGGACACTGAGACACTTTGTTCTCCCACCAGGTTGAACCAACACAGGCATCCCTCCTCCCTGGGCACCCCCTTTGCCAAACAGTAGACAGAGGGAATTAGCCCTCGGCACCAGAAGCACCAGGGAAGGTGGCAGGTTTGAGCCTTTCATAATCACATTGGAAGGAGGAATTAATTTGGAGTTATCACAAAAGGTGACAGAGTTGTCTTGCTTATGAACTGCTGCTGAGTCTGTGTGTACTGATCTGTCGAGGAGAAAAGAGCCAGAAGCCTTTATTGGCTTTGCTGTGCCTAGTGAAAGTGTCTGCCCTCTTCCACCAGATAAGTTCAGCCTTGTTTATTTTCATTTTAGCTGTTCGGAAAGCGCCGTTCTGCGCTGTCCCAGACAATATCCCTGCGCCTTTAAAAAGGAAAGGAAGTGTGGTCCTGGCAAACACAACCGGAGCAATAAAATATAAATCTTTGTAATTGTTGTGGAGACAGAAAGCAAAACAAACTGTACTTAAGTACATTGTAAGAAAATGTCAGAGATTTGAGGGAATGGTCATTAGCATACGAAATCATTTATCTCCCCTGAGTAAGTGAGTTGGACGCAGACCAACCCATTTAATTTTCAGTATTTTTCCCTTTGGGATTTCTTGGAATGTCAGAACTACTATTTTTTCCTCCAGAAAAGAAGATTGACTTCAAGGCTGATGTTCAGAGGCCACAGAAACAAGCTGAGCACGGTGTCAGCTCCCCCGGTCACCCCTGCACACGTGTGTACACCAATGCCCTGCTCTGGCTGGGGATATCCCCACCTGTGGGGTTAGAGCCCATCCCACATCCATGGACTCTTCCTGGCATCGACATCCACTTTCTGAAACATCATCCCCCCCTGCCCACGAGGGTGTCCCCAGGGTGTTTAATTGGCTGAAATGAAAATTATGGTTTGCTGGAGGTCTGCAATCCCCATGGCCACTGCGTGAAACCATCCTAGGAACAACAGGATCGTTTCAGTGTCACCTCAAAACCACCTCTGGTCCAGCTGGTGCCTTCCCTGCTGGGAGACTGGCCTGGAAAACAGTCACAGACAGCCACAAGTCTGACTGCCATCACACCAACATCTCCTTTCCTTCCTTCTTCAACATCTAAATCCTGGAGGGAGAAAACTGTTGGGAAAAATGTGACAGGAAGTATCTCCATGCACCTGGTGATGGGTGAGGTGTCCCAGTAGCCTCCAGTCCCCCCAGAATGGTCCCTGTCCCAGGAGGGCCCAGGGACAGGGATGGGTTGAGGCCAGTGGGGAGCCCCATGCTGCTGCTCTTGGTTACACAGCTGCCAAGCTGAAGTGCATGAAGTTATTTGAGACACTTCTGGAAACATTTGGGCACCCTGAACTTCTCCCTGCTGGATTCTCATCCCAGATGGGAAGAAAATGAAGTTCAGATCTTCTGGGATTAACATAATCAGTGAATCTGAGAGGGAAAGCTCGTGAGTGGTTTTGCTCCTCTCTTTGATGAGGGGGGTGTCTCCAAGGTTAATGAACTGCATCCCTCCCAGTAGAAAAAATGATCCCACCCGTGTTTCAGAGCAGACCAGCCTTGGAGGAGCCATGGAAAAGGTTTATTCTTTTAATTACAGAACAGGAAAATTGTGTTTCACCTCACTAGCAAGGCTGTTGCTAGCAAGGAAGTACTGAACAGTACCAAATGCAAATATCTGCCCTTTTTTTTTCCCCCCTTTTAATAAGGTGGTCAAAAGGTCTAAGGGGAAGCAGGGATTTTGGAAGTATGCATAAAGTCAACAGTGCAGTTAGCAATGGGATAGTAAGATTTCACAGCTCTGCTTTGATCAGGATTTCAGCAAAGTGAAGCCATAGCACAGTACATCCTCTGAACTGAAACCAAGGCAGGCTTTGTCTTTTATCTCAAATATCAGCTCAGAAAATGAGAATGATATGAAAATGCTGAACTCATTACATTTGACTCGCGGTTTCACAAAGTGCTCCAGTCAGGGATGTGGGTTCTCAGTGGAGGTAAAATGTTCTGGGACATTCTGAGGGCTTTGCAGGGTCTCTGTGAGAGCCAAAGAAGTCATTGTGCCTCCAAAATTTGACAATTTGAAATTGCTGTCCCTTATTAATGGTCCTCGAGTTTTGGGCTGGTGGTTTCACTTTCTTTTCAGAAGACAGAGATTCAGCCACTAAGGAGTTCGGTAGGAAGGGAACGATTGATTTTGCTTTTCAGCCTAGTTACTGATTTTCACCTTCTTCACACTTTTTTAGTCCTTTCTCACTATTTTGCTTCGGTGCCAAAGCCCTTATGAGGTTTCTTAGAACTCACACACAAGAAAAGAAAAATGCCCATCCCTAATTTGAAGCAGATGCAGCTCCAACACCCAGAGCTTGGATTGTACCTGGAGGTTGTGTTGGGGACTTCCCTTCAGAAAATAATTACAGATGGATTTGGTGGCATCTATGGCTTTGTCAGCTTCAGTGGATTTGGATCAGGCCTGTAGTTGTATAAACAACATCCATTTTAATCCTGAACATCAAAATGATGTTCACCACCTGCATTTCTGTGGCTGAGTGGAGATAGCCTGAGGGGAAAGAACCTAAGCAGGCAAAACCAACATGATAAAAAGAATTTTACAAACAATTTCCTACCTATTGCTGTTTTCTAAAGTATTTTCTTCCTCTAAAAAGAATAATTATTAATAAATAGATAATTAAAGCTCAGAAATGTTCTTTGATTTTCCCTTATTCTTCTCAATGTTTGATTTCAGACAACAAAAACTCCTCCTAAGCATCTCCTTATCCAAATACCTGCAGAACCACAAATGCAGAGAGGGAAGGGACAACCCCCACCTTGCATTACTGTGCTGGTCCCCATCCAAACCACTTGGATTTTATGGGAGATCACAAAGAGCTGGAGGTCGGGATCTATTTGTGGAATTAGCCCATTGCTGCTCCTCTTAGCAAAACCACAAGGCCTCACCCAGGATACTTCTGGTCCATGAGGGTAACAGAGCAAAGCGAAGGGTTGTGTGAAATTCTGGGTTTTTTAAAGAAAAGCAGGATCTTCTCAATCTCTTCTGAACTTCACGCTCACCACCTCGGTGGGGTTTGTTCCCAAGTCAGCTGCAAATGATGGGTGACAAAATCAAACCCTGCTGCAGGCTGTTCAGCCTGGCTGAGGGGAAGGGTGTGCGTGGTGGGGAGAATCTGAGCCACCTCCAGCAGTGGCTCAAAGTCAGGGAAAGCTCCTTGGCACAATTTGGAATCTAATCTTTCAATTTTATCAATGTCTCTGCACTTCCATACCAGCCTTAACAATTACTGAGCACACCATGGAAAATAAGGAAAGAGATGAAAGCAAACCAAATTTTGCTGTCCAATGATGCCTCAGGTTTGAGCTTTTATATTTTTCAGATTCTGTGCTGCTTTAGTGTGTGGGTCTGGGCTTCATATTATGGGATGGTGAGCTCTCTTCACAGAGCAGGGAGACAAAACAATTCCTTCTCTAGCTGGGGACCAAGGACAAATGATCCAAATCTCAGGCCCAAGAGCACAAACAATGTGGAATGAAGAGAGAAAAACAAGAAGGATGGGACTTGATGGGCTAAAGCTGGAATTGGACAATGAACTCCAATGTGCAAATGGAGCAGAACTGATAAAAGTGCCAGAGCCCGTGCCCGGTGTCCATTTTGGGACCATTTTGGTTCATCTTGGGTGCAGCCCTGGCTGGGCTCTTGTGCTGCCCAAGGTGGATCCATGGAGGAAATCCTTTTAATAAATCCCTGATTTATTCTTTAACTCTCCCCAGCCTCTGCTCTAGCTCAGCCTTCTCAAGGCGTCACCAAGGATGAGGAGTTCTTCTCCATCACAGAGAAGAAAGAAGGAAAATGGTGCTGGGAGTGGATGTGATGACAATGCCAGAGCCCTGGAGCAGTGCCATCATCACCCTTGGTTTCCCAGGGAGCTCTGCTGTCCCTATCAACTCTTTTGCTTTAGATTTCACCACAGCAAACGTCCCTGGAATGATGATTTCTATCTTCCATCAGCACATTTTCAGGGAATGAAAGTCCTGTGCTGTTAAGCAGAACTGTTCACACCAGAAATTACCCACATTCCTCCAGCTGAGCAGCAGAAATGGGTGCACTGTGCTTATCCATCCACAATCAGCACACTCAGCAAAACACCTGCAGGAGCATTTCAGGAATTGCACTGCTCAAACGCCCTCTGAGAGCTCAGCGATTGGCCTGGCAATGCTCCCGGGCAGAAAAAGAAGCCCAAATTGTCCTCTGAATGGAGCAGTTGGAAGTTTTCTCTGCTCTCCAGCTAGGATGTATCCCCAAGGAGAGGAAGGGTGGGACAGGACGGGGCAGCAGCAGTTTCAGAGCAGGTTTTCTCCAAGCTCTGAGTGCTGCTCTGAGATGCACCCCCAGGTCCTGACCTTCCCTCCCCTGTACCATCCCTCTCACAACGTGCCCCTGTCCCAGCACAGATTCTTCCAGCAGCTGTTCACTGACTTCAGGCCTTGCTCCTAACTCCAAACCGAGTCCTGAGATGCTCCAGGAAGGTTATTCCAGCTCGAGGGGCACAGCTGAGGAACAAAAAGCACGGAGATGTTTATTTTGGGATGCTCTGGCTGCTGGTGACTAACCCTGCTAAGCCTTTGGCCCCGGGATGCAGCTTGGCTTGGGTTTTGCTTTTTGCAAGCTGGCAGGTGACAGAATTGCAATTCCTTTTCCCACTCCAGGAGTTTTTTGTGCTGAGGGCACACCACCAACCCGGGGGCTGGATGCTGGCTCAGCTGGGAAAGCCAGAAGTTCCCAGCCCTCGACAGAGCCACATCCTGCCAGAGGGCCAGTGCCACACTCTGCTTTTCCAGATGAATCCCAGGACACCAAGCTTCAGGCACACTTTTCCCTCTGCTTCTCATTTATGAGCTTCCTGCTGTATTTAAGGATTATTTCTTCACCTTCTTGATGTAATTAGGGGTGTTATCAGCTAAAATGAGGCTTTACCCCGACTCCCTTTACAAATTGTTCCCCCTTTAATTTTTTTTTTGCAAATTCACTGGTTATAGACCCATAAAATGACTTCCTACTTATTATTATGATGTTCTTCCCACAACCTTCTCCAGTTTCTGGCTGAGGGAACAGCAGCCCACCTGCTCTATTCCCCATGAACCCACTCCAATTTTCACCCCTCAGGACCAGGAGATCCAGTAATTCCCAGGCTGACCCTGAAGCTGCCCTTACCACAGATGTGTTGGAGACAGGGCCAACCTGAAGCCTTCACAACCCTCTGTATGTGGGAGAAACAAGGAATTTTACTGGTTTAAAAGTGCATTTTTTGTAGGGGTGATGAGAACCAAACCATGGCTGCTGGAAGGATCAGCCATAAAAGACTTTATCTTTTCTTTCAGAAACAACAGGAACCTTCCTGTGCATTGAAGGATTTTTATGACAATAAATGATGCACTACTGAATTCAAACTATTTTTTTTTCTTTTCTTTCTTTTTAATGAGGTGAGATTTATAGAGAGATTATATTCAGAGAATCCACTTCAACCCTTGTCGCCCATACATTTGCCATGGCTGATATTCAAAAGCGTTTTCCTCATGAGCTTCTTCATAATGGAAAACTTATTAATACTAATTAATTAATACCTTCATTTTCCCACTCCATTGTACAATAATGGCAGAGAAGTGCTGACTTGGCAAAACAGATGCAGAAGTTTAACAATAAATTGAATTTTTTTTCATTTCAATAAAACCTCTCCCAGCCTTATAGTTAAGCCATGCTTATACTTTTTGTTGTGTCATTGCCTACATATAGAAAATAAAGAAAACAAAGAAACTAATAGGTTCTTTTTTTCCTTTGGCTTCTGTGGTCATTGTGTCATCAGTGTGGTGGTGACAGTCAGTATTTTCCTCAGGATCATCATGGTGGTTTGTGTTTCTTAAACAGAGTTTTGTGTCAGGAGTTTTGTGATAGGAGTTTTGCATTCAGCTTTACTGCAGAAGCTGAAATGGTGATAATTCAGATTTTATGTTCTGTTCTCCGAGCCCTTGGAGGCATGGAGAGGTGGTTGGCCAAGGGAAAAACAAGCTCAGGAAAGAGTTGAGCATTTCCACAGTGTTGTGGAAATCCAACAGTGCCCACATCTCTCTTCACCTCCTCCCACTGGATACATTTTTATATTTAAAATTAAAAGAAAAGCAGCATTCCAACCATTACTAAATATTAATATATATTAATGTAGGTGCATTTTTACCTGAGTACAGGAGAAAGTGCCAGAATTTGCCAGAAACCAACTGGACTTTTTCCCTTTGGAAAAACCCTCACCCTCAGTAGGTAAGAGAGGGATGAGAGGAGGGAGCACTAAGGAATGTCATTTATCCAAATGTCAGTCAAACTCTGCATTGCTGTGCTCCTCCCTGGTGTAAATCCATGTGTTGTTCCCCATTTACAAGAGTTTAGAGGGGTTTTTTACTCCAGTTGAAAGTAGTGCTTAAAAATTTATTTCACTGTAATCAGTTTGGGTAGGGAAAAAATAAGGAGGGAAAGAAAGGAAAAAGATGAGGAGGAAAATGAAAAATTTATTTCACTGTAATTGGTTTGGGTAGGGAAAAAATAAGGAGGGAAAGAAAGGAAAAAGATGAGGAGGAAAATGAAAAATTTATTTCACTGTAATCGGTTTGGGTAGGGAAAAAATAAGGAGGGAAAGAAAGGAAAAAGATGAGGAGGAAAATTCCCATACAACAAAAACTCCGTGACAGCAGAATCCAGATAAACATAGGACAATAAAAAAAAAATACATCCTTTGATTTTAGTTGGGTGCCATGGCTTTTCTGGCTTGGCTGACTGAGCTGAGAGCAAGAGTCCCTGTGCAGTCCCATCCCCTTGCAGCCCATACAAACAGAGGAAGTGGTTTCCTGGGAACAAAACCCACATGAAAGTTGTGCTGATGGTGCCTTGCTTCCTGTCATTTCCTCCTCTCTCCACATTTCACACGTGAACCCCCCAGCAGGACAGAGCACCTGGTGCCCGGGTCAGGTTTATTGTCTCATCTGAGAGCAGAGGGCACAGCTCAGCATCCAGGATCACCATCCCAGCCCCAGCACACAATTCGGTGTCTCCCAGAATGGCAGAGGTCATGTCGGGCTTGTTTGGAATGGGATCCATCCACAAGAAGAGCTAAAAGGGCTTTGTCCCCTCCACCAGCTCTGATCCGTGCCTTTGCCACGGTGCCATGGCCACGGGGGCCTCGAGTCACAGGGATTCCTGTCTGCCCCTATTTAAAGTGATGCTTTTGCTGTGTTTATTTTAATTTAAGAATTAAAATGTGGGAAAGATAGAAATCTCCACAGACACAAGAGGGTTTGATTTGCAGCCTTAGAAGAAGCCTAGATTGATGTGAAAGCAAGGTACACAGACATTGAACAGAAAAATCATCAACTTGTTTCTATAGTTATAAGTCAGAATATGCTTTAAGTAAGAATAAAACTGTCTCAGAGCTGGTGGAGGGGACAAATCCCTTTTAGCTCTTCTTATCCCACCACTTATGGATGGATCCCATTCCAAAGGTTCCAGAGGGTTGGATCTAAAAGCACCTTTGGTGTAACCAAAGTGTTCTGGGTATTTCTGGCCTCACCTGGCTGCCAGCAAGGATCACACAGCGACGATGCTGCATTATCCGTCTCCAGACCTTCCCAATTCTTGTGTAATAAAGTAAAGCACAGAATCATGGAATGGTTTTGGTGGGAAAGGACCTTAAAGATCATCCAGGTCCAATCCCAACACCTTCCACTGTCCCAGGCTGCTCCAAACCCTGTCCAGCCTGGCCTTGGACAATTCCTTGGCCTTGGAAAGCTTCTCTGGGCACCCTGTGCCAGGGCCTCCCCACCCTCACAGGGAACAATTCCTTCCCAATATTCAATCTAAACCTTCCCTCTCTCAGTTTAAAGCAAGGTCTTTAACATTTACGACTGAAGGATTAAAACTTAGGTGCTTCCATAAGCACATTTCCCAACCCATGGCAAGGATAAAAAAAAATTTAATGGGTTAAAAGTCCCTTCTCCTGGGTCAAGGCTGCATCCAAAATATTGAATGGATTGTCTTGAATGTGGCAGGAACTTCATGGAGCAGAAAATTGCCTGTTTTTTAAAGAATAATCTTAAATACCTTTAGTACAGTTTAGTTAAGTGCTGTTTAGGGAGCCACTGGACATTTAATGGAGCAATGAAAATAGTCTGATAAGACTGGACAAAATAATCAGGGAGCTCAGAGTCAAAAATTCTGTTTCCAAATCAAAGCAGTAATGCCTTTCATTACAAAAATGAGGTATTTTGTTAATTGCCTTATGTTAAAATATTGTAATGCTACATTTTGCAGAACCCTGAAGAAGGACATGAGGGAAGGTTCTTTGCTGAACACCTCAAATGTTAATAAACTGCAGGTCTCCCAGTGGTTTATGTCACGAAAATTAAGCCTTTAACATGTGTTTGAAGAGTCAAACTTCAGCTGTTTCAGCTAATTAGAAGGCTTAAAAATTGCAGCTTAATGAATTCAGTGCTTGTTTATGTTAAACTGTCAAGGAGTTAAGCAAGGAAAAAGTGTGATTTGGGGCACATCTGATTGCAGCCCATGTGGAATTCCATATGTCAGAGAAGCTGGAAAGCATTTTATTGAGCCATTGTCTAGAATGTGAATTAATTCCCTACTACTTCACAGAAGACTTCTTAGTAGGGTTGAAAAAGGATTTATCATAATTATTGCTCTGGCCCGGATCATGATTATAAATGATACGTGCGTGGGTTTTGTTTATAAAATTCCCAGTTTGCAATTAAAACAAGCTGCAATTTGCTCTTTCCCTGCCTTCTCGTCAGCAGCTGAGCTGAAAATCTACCATTTGTTTTCAAAATTAATACCTGTCAAACATTTCTCTTGGCTCTACAGCGCCAGGAAAAGGGAAAAAGAAGAAATGTTTGAAAGATTTGAACAGAAGAGGATTGGTACCAAGCTGGTGGAGGATAAATGATGCTTCATATTTGTTGGGACAAAAGCTGCAACCACTTTTCTTTTTTTTCATTGCTGCAGAGCCAAATCAAACACCCTTAATTATGTCAAGCACCAGCAGTTTGTTTGATTTTAATGAAATCACTTTGGAGGTTCCTGAACTTGGTTTTTCTCTAAATTATCACCGTGTTTGCATGAGTTTTGGGGGCAGGTGTGCATGAAAGGGATGTGCTAAATCAACAGGGTTCTGTGTGCTGCTCTAGGTAGGGTTTGGAGGAGTTTCCAGTCAAGGAACTGAAAGAGCATCCCAGGACTGACCTGGCCAAGGTGGGGAATCTGGAGTGGTCACACAGACATTTGAGGATGAGGAGCAGCTGTGATCTGCTGTCCTGGAGTGGTTCCTGTGGGAAATACTGGGCTCCAGCTGGAGAAAAGGCAACTTGGGAATCAATCAGGTGAATTAAGGGTGCAATGAGAAGGGGGAGATGGCTCTCACACCTTGGGGTCATCAGCACTGCCAGAAATTTGGCATTTACACAGCCTGGAAATGAAGAGCCAGCCCAGGATGAGGCGTGTCCTCTGCTCCCCTCATTCCAGAGGTGTAAATCCCTTCAATCCCTAACCCTGCGTGCCCCAATAATTGAGATAAGTCACTCTGGACACCTCAAGTCCTCTGCTTTTCCTCCTTTTCATCTCTGTTGCCTCAGAGGTTTCTTTTCCATCCCAAACACTGGCCCAGGCCCTTCAGGATGCACAAGAGTCTGGGTGAGGAGTGTCTGATTTCAGATCTGTGGCTTTAACTTTGCAACATTTCTGTTATTAAATAAGTCTGTCCCATAAATATGAAGAACTACTTGAAGAGGATATTCCGAGTGCACTGAAATACTCAATAGTGAAAGAACAGACCTGAGTGAGGCTGAAAACAAATTTGCCATAAAATTTGGTCCAAAGAAGCATTTTGAACACCAAAAAAATCCCATTTCAGCTCAGAATTTCAAGCTCTTAAATGTGTCAAATAACTTTAAGTCTTTCAAATCTAGTTTTTCCTGCTTGATACCACCTCAGAGTTTGCAAGGAGAACCACAGCCATCCTGGGCTCTGTGAGTGCTGCAAGAATAAACAACTCTGCAGACATGGCCAAGCCTACGAGTCACTTGTGTCACTTGTGGTTTTCCATAAAATCATGGCCCATTCCTTTGGAAATTTTGTTTTAAATGCTGTTGCAAACATCAGTGGTACCAAGTAAGCCCAAAATCAATAGATGGCCCATTAAACATCATAACTGCCTATGGAAAAGCTTTTCCCCTCCCAGCAAATCAAATTCCCATTTTCCATTCACAAAACTTGTGTGTTGTTTTTTGAAGTTGCCTGTGTTGGATGGTGTTCAAACATCAATACATTTTTATCACAGGTTTTGGAGTAGGGGGTTTTTTTTAACATCTGAAAGTTAAAAGTCTAATGAGATCACTGCACAGAGAGGGAATAGTTCCCAGGGAGGAAGTAATATATGATAAAAAGAAGGGTGTTTGATTTCAAAGCCTTCTAACAGAAAGTTTCAGAAAGCCATGAATAGAAAACACTTACACCAATACTGCCAGCCTACATTATGTATATCAAATAAAAATAGGGAAAAAAAGGTTCTTTTTTTAGCTCTTGGGGGAAATTAAAATAACATTCTTGTACAGGAGAATATGCAATCGAAGTGAAGGCTTTGTTTATGTTTCATACAAGGCAGGGAAAGGATTTTTGAATTTGCTGGAGCAAATCAAGCTGGATGCATTTCAATGCCCGAGACTGACCACTGCAGTGATCCTTGTGCTGGCTTTATCCTGCTGCTGGAATCATTCCTGAGTAATTCCTGAGTGGAATCAGTGCCCACGCTGATTGCACTGATGGCCATCACCAGGGCATCAGACTAAACTCAGACATTAACTAACCCCCTTTTCACAATCTCAAATGTGCTTCATTTCTTCTCACTCCTTCATTTCCTTGTTTGATGTGAAGTTTTCCAGAGTGTTTTTCCTTGGTTGGGTTCCTAATTTTTTTTCCCTGGAGACAGGATTGCATCCATCATCCTGAGAACATTTCATGTCAGTTCCCTGTCCCAGTTCCATAAATACGTGTGAGTTCATAAACCTTTCAAAAGGCCAAGTTTTCTCTGAAAAGAAGAAAAATTTTTAACACATGATGAAAGTGAAAAGCAAGAGCTGTTTGCATGTGCAATGTGAGGTTGATGGGAGCTACTTTTAGGCAGCTACTGGAACCCCTGGAAAGGTAAAATGGAGCTCTCAGTGTTGCTCCTGCTCGATTGTCCAAGCAGAAACACTTGGACCCTCTGAACATCAAACAAAGATTTCTTCTCAGGGGAAATATCCCACAAGGAAAATCCACTTCTGCATTCAACCAGCAGAAGTTGTGCAAACCTTGGCCCAGGCTTGGATGCGAGCTTGCAGAGAAGCTTTAAATCTCGCTTATTTAACTTTTTAAAAATGTATTTATTTCTCTTTTCCCTTTCTCAGCCTTGTTTCTGAGCAAGTCTGGCTCAGCCATTGCTGTTTGCTCCCAAACCAAACCCCACTGGGAGGTTTTCCTCCCCCAGGACATGCAGGATGCTCAGCTGGGCCGAGTCCAGAGGAGTGGTGGAGTCACCATCCCTGGAAATGTCCAAAAAACACATAGATATGGACTTTGAGGACACAATTCAGTGTGGTGCTGAGCTGAGGGTTGGATTTGAGGATTTTAGAGCTCTTTCCCAACCTTAACGATTCTACATCAGCCCACAGGTGCAACAAGGAAGAAAGGAGGAGAGGAAAGGTGTGGTTGTATTCCAGAAATCAGGATTTATCCCTCATTCCATTGGATGTGGCAGGACAGTAATTTCAGTGCATCCCACATGCACATCCTACCAAACTGAATTCAATATATGAATTTAAATACTGAATTAAATTATGTGAGATTGCTTTCCTCCACCGACTTGCTGCTAACAATGTTTGGCTGGTATTTATTTGTTGGAGTGTTTGAAGAGGGACTTTTATCCACGTGAATATGGGTATTCATCATGTAAATGAATGTATTTATTCTGTAAAGGCTCACCCTGTCTCTGCTACACTCCTGCAGTTACTTGATAGGAATGTGACAAGAGGAAATTGAATATAAAGTCTACTGGACAGCCAATAAATCAGGCTTATATCTTTCTCTCTACCTCAGACAGGAAGGAACCCAGCTATTTTTAAATCTCTGGTCCATAGAACCAGCCAGAGCTGGTTCTCCTGTTAAAAAAAAAATGGGGGAGAAAACAGAAAAGAAAAATTAGCAAGATTTTTGAAGTCCTATAATTTGTTTACCTGGCTGTGTAGCTCCGAGGGCGCTGCCTCCCCTTCCCAGGAGTGCACAACATCCCAGCCAAAAGCCACTCAGGGACCAAGGTCAGATCCAACACAGGGCACATTCATCAGCCCCAGCCAAGAGCTGGATAAAACAGAGAGCAAGAAAAACCATTTTCAGAGAGTGCTGGTCACGATCCTGGAGCCACCCTGTCCAGCTGTGACAAATCCTGGGTGCCAGGCAGGGCTTTAAATGCCATTTCTGCAGCCTGGAGCCGGTTACTCACACATGACCTCGGCAGGACTGCCAGGGAGGAGGGATTCATTCCAAGCAATCCCCCAGTGTGAATCTTTGCTGATTAACCTTTTCATTTGTCTTCCTTTAACAAGCAAGTTACTGCTGATGAGGAGATGAGGGATTCTTAAATTTCCTAGGACTAAATTAACTATTCCTACTCGATACGCTCTGGCTGAACTTAGATTATATTGCCCTCAAGGCTGCTAATTTGAAAAATGCTGTTGGATATTTTTTTTTGTAGGTTTTTTTTTTCTTTTTTCAGTGTTCCTGATAGGGATCCAAGTGCTAATAAGGAGTTAAGTTACATTTCTTGGTAAGATTTCTTAATTGCCCGTGTTGGCTGAAACTTGAACAGTTCAGAGATTCTGTTGATTGTGTCGGCCTGAATATTATTACATGGAAATCCCTTCAGGATAACTGCAGCTTTTGCTGTATCCATTGCATCATCTTCCTAATGCTGTTCAAACCCAGAGCTGCAATAATTTTGTGGATTGGAAGGAAATTAAGTGTGTCCATAAAGCTGTGCCTCTCCAGCAGGGACTGCACTGTCTTAGAATCATGGAATGGTTTGGGTTGGAAGGACCTTAAAGCTCATCCAGTGCCACCACCCCTGCCATGGGCAGGGACACCTTCCACTGTCCCAGGGTGCTCCAAGCCCTGTCCAGCCTGGCCTTGGACACTGCCAGGGATCCAGGGGCAGCCACAGCTGCTCTGGGCACCTGTGCCAGGGCCTGCCCACCCTCACAGGGAAGAATTTCTTCCCGGTATCCCATCTAACAAAATGGTTTTTGGCTCTATTTGCTCTATCACCTGCTTCACAATATTTTCAAGGAAATATTTCCCACCATGTAATTAGCCACAGAGACAGCTCCAATATTTTAGGGCAGCGTGGGAGAATTTCCTGCATCCATGAGCTCAGAATTAAGGGGCTCAGGATTAACAAGGGGCGCTCTGATTTCTCTGTGCAAGAACACCAATGAAATTCAAAATGAAAGAGGGGAAATTTAACTCAGACGTCTGGATGAAATTCTTCCCTGTGAGGGTGGGGAGGCACAGGGTGCCCAGAGCAGCTGTGGCTGCCCCTGGATCCCTGGAAGTGCCCAAGGCCAGGCTGGACAGGGCTGGGAGCACCCTGGGACAGTGGAAGGTGTCCCTGCCCATGGCAGGGGTGGTGGCACTGGATGAGCTTTAAGGTCCTTCCAACCCAAACCATTCCATGATTCTAAGACAGTGCAGTCCCTGCTGGAGAGGCACAGCTTTATGGACACACTTAATTTCCTTCCAATCCACAAAATTATTGCAGCTCTGGGTTTGAACAGCATTAGGAAGATGATGCAATGGATACAGCAAAAGCTGCAGTTATCCTGAAGGGATTTCTATGTAATAATATTCAGGCTGACAAAATCAAGAGAATCTCTTGGGTTCTGTTGATTGGGCTTGGAGCCACCTGGGACAGTGGAAGCTGTCCCTGCCATGGCAGGGGTGAGATGAGCTGAGCTTTGAGGTCCCTTCCAACAGAACCATCCCATGATGATTCTCCAGCAGGATTTCCAAAAGAAGCAGCAGCAGTGGGACACATCCCCAGATGCTCATCCCAGGACCGGGCAGGGCAATCAGCCGGGCCATGGGGTCAGCCCCATGCCCGCGCCTGCGGTGCCTCAGCAGGACCTGCCACTGCCATCAGAGCTCGTGTGAAACCTTTCCTCCGCATGCCCCTAAAAAAACCCCGCTCCAGACAGCTCATCCGTTAGCCCAGCCAGCAGCAGCTCCAGAGGCCATTTGTTCCCTTTGAAAAATGGGCTCTCTGAAGGGACAATATTCTGCCCAAGCCGCAGCTCTCCGTGTCTCATTTATCAGCTCATTAAGAACACGGCCGGGCTCGGCGGGGCTGATGCAGAAGATAAGACACATCAAGCAGCAGCCCCTGACAGGAGGAGCAGGACAGCCCTGGCCAGGCTGATGGGACTCAGCTGGCCTTTCCTCCCCATCCCCAGCTCCTCCAGGAATTCCCACCCATGTCTTATTTTCCTGGTTGCTTTGAGACGACTCTCACTGCAGTCANTAATTTGGTTTTATTCTCTTTTCAGGAAGTGCATCATTTTCTTCCCCACTTGTTAGAATTGGTGCACTCTCACTGCATCCCTGCAAACCCAAATCCTCACTCCACCAGGGAAATGTGTTTCTCGTTTTGCCAGTGTCAGATTCTCAGAAGTAATTTCTGTATAAACTTTCCAGCCTTCTTCTCCTGCTGTTTTCTGTCTTGTGTTCAAAAGGCCTTAAAAGTGTGTCAATTTTCTGTTCCCCTCTGTGGCACAACAATCTTTTTAGCAAATCTCATAAACATCTCTGCTGAAGATGCAAATATAATCCACTGCTGCTGACTGAATATCTCCTTCTTGTTGGGTAGGCACCAGGAGTTACAACCCTCCGAGACCAATGTAAACATTAAAAATACATAATGGATAAAAATTCTCATTTATTCTCTATTTACATGTGCTTGGTTATTGTCAGTATTTTCTAAACCAAGGAGGAATGGCACAAAACTTTTGCTGAATGGAGATTTTACAGGTACCAAATGTGGGTTAATAAGGCACTTACGGCTCTCAGGAATTTTGTTCCTGTAATATTTGCTGGGTTTTCTCACAACTCCCCTTCAAGACGAAAATCACAAGAACAGGAATGATTTTGTCTCTTGGTTAACAAAAGTTTTCAGCTTTCTGAACACTGCTACCAACTGTGGCTGTGGTTGGATCTTTTAATCTCCTTATCCTTCACTTTCCACTCCAACAATAAACCCGGGACTTTGTCACTGCTGTGACAAGAAGCAGGTTTGCGGTTTCAAAATGTGAAAATGCTCTTTTCTTTTGTTTGTTCTGTTAAATTTTGGGTTAAAAAAGAAAACTTTCCATGTGGGGGAAAGAGAGTTGCTGGCTCTCCTCATCATCCAGGGCATTCCCCATCCATCCTCCTCCACTGGGATTTGGCATTTCCCAGCCCTGCTGTCTCCTGCAGGTGATGCTGCCACGTGAGTGTCACCTCTGTGCAGCACGATTTGCCCTGAAAGTGTAAACAGGTTCTTACAAAGCGAAAATTTCAGCCCAAAAACAGTTCCACCCCGACCCTTCAGCCCTCCTGCCATCATCCTAATTCCCACTTCCAGGAGGGGAGGCAGGAGCAGAGCTCACATAATGCCCAGCTTTGTTTTTCCTGGTTTGTTCTTGCTGTCGGTGACTCCGGTGTTCCCCAGGGTTTATTCCCCCTGTCTCCTGGATAGCTCTCTCTTTTCACATTAATTTTTCACTTCTTTGCACTGTTCCTGGTTGGGTGGATGAGATCATGGGGCTGGCAGTGTTGTTTTTGGACAGCCTCTCATCTCTTATCAGATGGGAGTAGAGTCTCCCCTCTATTTGACAAAGCTGCACAGCCGGTGAATTCTGCTTTTTGTGGGAGCTCTGCTCCCCAGAACTCCAGCAACTGAGTAGATTTGTGTGTTTGTTTATTGACCTGAGCATCTGCTTGATGAGAAAACGTGGTGATGAGCCCCCTCTCTGCAGGGCTGGGCTGGGCACTGATGAGTTTTCCTGCCCCAAGCCCCCTGGGAAGCAGCTCCAACACATTTTGGGAGCCTGGGAAATGGGGAAGGAAAGCAGCCAGTCCCAAGAGTGGCTGTGGTGTGACAGCACCTGCAGGGTGATGTTTTTCTGTCATCTGCTTGGCCCATCCCAAATGCTGTGAATTAAGAGTCAGCCAGACAAACAAGGGGGAAGGGCTTTTATTTTTTTTTTCCCATTTGGTCAGAATTGGAAATGTGAAGAAATCTTTTCCTGACTCTGAGGGAAATGCTGCCGTTCCCACGTAAATGGGAGAAAATTGGAATACACCGTACAACCCTGAATACAATGTGACTTCTTCAAACAAGGGTTTTCTAAAGAATGAGAATCAAATTATTTCCCCCTCCCTTTGCCTTAAAAAAGATCACAACCCTCCAACTGGAGCAGCATTTCAGCTTCCAGTGCAGCACTCTGAAGGATGAAAGGGTCTAGAGCAAGTGATAATCTAATTTATTAGCACCATGGTTGAGAAAACAAGGAGGAGAGAAGAAAGGGAAATGAAGGGGAAAATAAAAGGTGGAAACCATAAAAAAATATGTTCTTGTACTGAACTTTTCAAATCCTTGTGGCAGCAGGTCCCACCTTGATGGCTAAACTTAACTTGCAAGCCCACTTTTACATGCCACAAGCTGACCCCTAGTTTGGGATCCCCAGAGATCTCCAGGCAGAAAAACAGCCTTTAATGTAACAAAACCCCTCAAATTTCCATTTCTTAATGAGTCAAAACGGCAGGAGCTGACGGTGACTCAATCCTGTGAATTTTTATTCCAGTTAGCAAAGGAAACCTTTGTCAGATGAGAAGTTCTTGTGGCGTTTCTAAAGACAGACAAGCTCTGAGTTCACCTGACACTCAGGAGAGGCAAAGCTGATTTAGGAGGAACAAAATGTCTGGGGATGAGCCAGGCAAACCCTTAATCACCTTCCTTCACCCAGCACCTCTGACTGGCATCCCACCAAAAGCATCCAACGTTCAAAACACTCCCTTGTTTTTCTTTTGGGTATTTTTTTTCCTTTTCAATTTCTTCACTTCTAAGTCCCAACCAAGATGAGAAGAGCCCAGAGCAGTGTCAGAAACAACAGTTCACTCTTCACCAGGAACAGGGAGAGAAGAAAATCAGAGCGTATTTTCAAACCAGATAAACCAGTTCCCAATATTTATCTTCTGTGATGCACCAGTTTCATTTTTCTAAGTGAATGGCTCATTCTCTCTTCAAAACCCACTTGCCAGAAAGAAGATTGATTAAATCAAAGAAAAGAGGACATCCCAGAGCCAGGATTTGGTCAGAGGACGAACTGTCAGAAATTGAGGAAGGTAGAGGATGATTCCTAGTCAGAGCTAGTGAAAAAGAAGGGAAAAAATAGGGAAAGTCTAAGACAGGATTAATTTAAAGATAGTTGATTGTGCCTGTGTGAAACCCCCCACTCCCATTTTCTGCACAATCTGCACCTTTTGAAGAAAAACCTAAAACTTTCTCCCAGAGGTGGATGATTTGGTTTCCCTGTCAGAGCCTGCACAATGTGAATCCTACAGCAGCTGGTGCAGGATCAGGGATCTCTGAGCTGATTGTTCCACCGTGGTTGTGACTGCAGCTCTGCTGGGCCAGGCTCTGACTGCAGAGGACAGTGAGGGTACTCCAGGTAGTAAATCTACTAAAGCAGCACTGTTGCTATTCCATGAGATAGCAACCAAGGGAATCTGATTTCTTCTCTGTAGTGCTGTTTTCTCAAAGCGTTTATCACCTTCAATAACCTTTTCCATTTCGGATCGGAGGAGGAGAGGTGGGCACCGACCCTCCAGAACTCCTCTGCCCCAAGCTTTGAGCACTCAGAAGCAGCACAACGAAGAGAATAAAGGGATTTACTCCCTTAGGTGATGCAGTGTGTGTGAGAAGAGAGGCATCGCCCCCGAATGTGGGGTCAGGGAGGCAGGAGCGGTTCTTGGGCCCAGCCCAGCAGCCCCTGTGGGGCGCCTGAGGGGAAGGGCGTGCAGGAGACCTGGCTCTCACCCCTGAAGCCAGAGAGAGGAGCTCCAGCAGGGAGGAGCAGCTCCCAGAGCTCCCTGCTGCGGGTTCAAAAGGCCAAAGGGGCTGAATCCCCAGCTGATTTATTTGCCCTCACTCCCACAGGCACCAGAAGAAGAGCCCAGGCCCGGGCGGTGCCGTGTGGGGACAGGACGTGCGGGCTCTGTTCTACCCGGTGTCACCGTAAGAGGGATCCTTTCGCCTGTCCCTAGAGGCTCGCCTGACATTTCTGGTGGAAACCGAGCAAACAAAGCCCTGAGAGTTGAGTGAAAGTGCAATTACACAAGGCTTTGAAGTGCCGTGCTAATCCTCTGCTCCCTCGGGACATGAGGCACAGTGACAGCCACGGAGCTTCACCCAAAATATTGGCCCTGGCTCAGAGCAAACGTGCTGGAGGAACTTCTGCCTCAGGACAATGCCATGCATGTGGACAGAGAGTGGCCCAAAAGCCCTTTCCAAAGAAAAAAAAAAAAAAAAAGTCCTTTGCTTCTACCATGAGTGAGGAGGAAGAAGCCCAGAGAAGGAGAAACCCAGCAGTGATGAGAAGCGCAGTGGAAGCAGCAGTACCAGGACTGGTGATGTTTGTGAAGCCCATCTCACCTCCTGGGATGAAACCACAGAAGGCTGTGGCACGAATGAGGTCTCCACACTATTTTAGGATACACCAGTGCAGCTCCTGGGATGCTCTGAGGAAGAATAGGGCCACGTGAGGCTGGTGTGGACCATACAAATCCTGTCTTCAGCTCAGAAATGAGCTGAGATTTTGTCTCCTGCCTTCCACCAGCTCCCTCTTGGACCTCAGGGATGCAAAGGCAGCAGCAAATCATGGGGCTCCCAGAGGGACTGGGGAGAGTCATTCCCAGTTAGAGGTTACAGTTAGAGTAGAGGTTAAAACCTTCTACTATCTTGCTAAGCATATTTTTCTGCAGTCCTAAGTTCTGTCCTAGCCAAGCCTAAGACTCAAGCTATTGTTTCATGTCCTTGCTTGCTGTACTATTGTAACTTTTCTACTTTCAGACTTTGCAGCTGCAGCTTAGCTCTAAGTTTTCTGCTCTTTCAATTTCCAAGACCTACCTTTACAACTTTCCAGAAACCTTCTTACCTTTACTATTTCCCACAGGATCCCAGAGGGAGTGGGGAGAGGCGTTCCCACCTGCCTGCAGCACCTTGGCAGTGCTGTTTGTCCCAGTCTATTTACACAGCCTTTAACACTCCTGATGTCAGCGTGGAGATGTGTTAATAACCCAATTAAACTGCTCACCCAGCTATGCCAAATCCCAGCGCTCGGGGAAGGCCGCCGTGTTTTGCTTTGAAATTCTTGGGCCGCGTTGCAGCACGCAAAAGCCACGTCCCCGTGGCTGACACGTAGCCACAGCTCGTCCCCGAAGGGGTCTTGTGCAGGGTTGTGGCAGTGAAGTGCTAAAATCTGAAGCTGGATGGACATTGAACACCACCAGCGCTTCCTGGCCATGTCAGGAGGATGGGGACGCGCGAGGCCGCGTGTGAAACGTGGCAGGAGGTGCTCGGTGGCTCTCAGAGGTGAGAAACACCAGTTGCCCTTGGCAGGTGGGCTGCAAAGGATTGAATCCCCATGGCAAAGGCACTGGGTGGGTGGCAGGAGAGCCCAGCAGCTGCCTGCTGGTGGGGAAGGTGCAGGGCGTACGTGGCACTGCCCACGCGGAACCAGGGCTCGGGGCTGCCTGGGCTTGTCTGTGCGGGGCTGTGGTGGCTGTGCCTCTGCTTTCCATCCACCTCAGGAGGGCAGGAATGTCTCCCTGCTCCTCTGGGAGGCTCCAGTTGCTCCTGTCCACGAAGGGATCACAAAAGCTCTGTTTTGCAGAGGTGCTTGCTGGAAAAGATCAGCTGGTAATGTCTCTCCGTGGTTGTCACCCTCTGGATGTGAGCAGCCTGTGGAGTACAGGTGTGGATGTGTCCATATATCCACACACACAAAGGATCCATGTTTACATCTCAGTGTATCAACCACAAATATTTGAATATTGTGGTTTGTATTTCCTTTAGATTGATCCAACTTCCTTGTGATCAAAATCCGTAAGCTCAAAATGCCCTCAGCGCTGTCGCCTGAGCTATGAATTTAATACAAACTCC
The DNA here is from genome assembly GCA_013399835.1 of Leptocoma aspasia. Lineage (NCBI taxonomy): Eukaryota > Metazoa > Chordata > Aves > Passeriformes > Nectariniidae > Leptocoma > Leptocoma aspasia. Next base: position 108,161 of record VXAX01002221.1, read on the forward strand.
TGCAGGACCAAAGAAATCAAAAATTGTGTTATGTGGTCCCAGTAGAAGAAAAAAACTCCCCAGCCAAGAGTCCTTAAGCTTGGATTTAGCTGTGGGCATGTTTAATGCCAGCTGGGATCCCCAGAGCTGAAAAACACACCCACAAAGCTGAAATTCACCCGTTTAACTCAAGAGCTGCTCCAAACTGGGACCAGCTTAAGCCTGTGCTTAAATATTTCCTTGAATCTAAGCCTGTATTAGTGGAAAAGTCATTGTTCTGTAGTCAATTTTTATAGGTCTGTGATTTTGGGGTAGTTTTAGTATTCTCAATAGTTTTGTTTTTTTTTTTTTTTGGATGGCTTCCTCCACTCATCATTAATATCTGGCGTCAACTGTCTCTCTTTCTCATCCATTCCCAGAGACAAGGAAAAATTTTCCCTTCTTTCCACAGATGTATTTATGCTCCCCATGGAAATTCCTGTCTGTGATATATGAACTATTTTCAGAGAAGTTTAGCAAAGCCTAAATCACAAAGGGGAAGAAAACCTCCTCGGCTTGAGTTCATGAGGGGAAAAGCTGGGATTGCAGTGACCTGTAGTGCGAATTTTTTCTTGAGTTTAATTGTTATTTCCATTCAAATCCCCTATATCCTTAGCCATAAATAACACTCCTGAATAATCCTTAATTTTTGTCCCTGTATCTACCTCCCATAAAATTAGGAGGGAATATTTAGGATCCGCCAAGATGACAAAGTGTCCTTTATGGTGGCCGAATGAAAGGAAGAATATAACTTTGGGAGAAAGCAACATGCTTTTCTTCAGCGTAGGATTTCCTCCACAGAGACATCATCACAGACTGTCAGAAGCTGGGCAGCTCTCCAAAGGTTAGAGGCAGGGCCAAAACTTACAATTTCTGCTCTGCACAGGGCCAGTTCTGTCTCGGAGATTTTAAAGGCTGTCTCACCACAGCTGTGAAATTCGGAGCTCGCAGATTTGCTCGCGGCGTTATCTCACCAGCCTGGGACAGTTCCCATCCAGGCCATTCCTAGGGAGCTAGCTGGGAATTGGTTGTAAAGCTAGTTGGGAATTGGTTGTAAAACTAGTTGGGAATAGCTTGTAAAATATGGATGGCAGAAAGGACACAGCCCAGCCTTGGGAGATGACTCTGGTGCAGCCACCATGGGAAAGCTCAGCTCCATCTCCCTCTGCCTCCCTCCCTCCTCTCCCACCCCAAACCAGCCCAAACCCACTTCCTACACAACCTCCCTTCCCTTTGCAGAGCTGAGTGGGGGCCCTCAGCTGGGTGTGGAGCTCCCTGCTGGGCAGCTGGGTCACCTCAGTGCTGCTGGGGTGGCGTTGTGTGAGGCAGGGACGCTGGACTTGGTGTGAGAGCTGTGTGGAGGCACAGGAAGGAGTCTGGGCTTGGATATTTCACATGTAGAGCTTCCGTGGTCCATAAGGTCATGCTCTGGGTTGGACACCAGTCAGGGCTCAGCTCCCACGCCTGCCTAAGCCAGGGCAAGCTGTGCAGAGAGGCCAGGCTCTGCTCAGGCCACCCAGGAGAGATGTTCTGCTCCCAGAACCCAAAGGCTCCCTCCTTAGCTGAGGGTGTAGCTGCCCTGGACTGAAGGTGGGTGATTCACCTTCAATCCCACAGCATTTCCTTAAGAACAGAAGGAATCTCCTGGAGAGACAGCCCTCACTGTGAGCAGCTCCACATTCACATGTCTGTGCCACAGCCCCAGGACTGCAGAATCCACACGGGACTCTGTGCGGCCACGACCTTGGGTTTGCATCCCAGCACTTTCCAGTGGACACAAAGCAGTCCAGGGAGACCCTGTGCCTGGGAAAGCTCTGCACAGCCCAGCCCAGCTCTCTGGTGGTCGCCCTTTGGGCCACAGCAGAGCTGCTCCTCTTACTCAGAGGCAGCCACGATTTATGGGCTCCCAGTGCTGCTCCGAGCCCCCGAAATGAGCTCGCAGGAACCCCCGGCTCGTCGGCTCACTGATCCTGCCCAACCTTAGGAAATCAGAGGAGATGGATTTTCCCTCAGACATCATAAATGCAATAAGAGTTTAGGAGGCAAACACAGAGCCCCTGGCTCTGAGCCAAGGGAGTAAGCCTGGGATAGGTTTTCTTTCAAGAATTCCAACTCATTCATGTAGTTTCTTAATGATCCAAAGTCTTCGAGGGGTTGCCTTTCAGCTTCAGCTCCCTTTCAATATTTGTCATGTGTGTCAAAGTTGATTCTTCACATTTCCTCTGTAGTTTTAACGTTCTCAAGGAGAAACTTCACTCCTTAGACATGTGAAAGATATTTTTCCCCCGTATTGATTTCTTTTTTTTAATGGAAAAAAAGAAGATCCCTTTTAAAGCAAACAGGGGTAAGAGCAGAGGGAAGTGGGTCTCATTTGGAGATGCTAACCAAGAAATCTTAACAAATTACTGGAAAAGGCCATGGAGTCACTAATTCCTCATAATATTTGGATGGACAAGCAACAGTCTACAAGCAGTGACCACTTGTCCACCACTTCTGAGTCCTTGGAGAGAGTCCCAAGAGAATGTCCTACAGCAGCTGGCCCTGCTGAGGAGCAGGAGTGGGAACAGAAGCCTCCCTTCATCCAGCTTTTCTCACAACCTGTCCCCACCTTTGGAAACTCAAGGGAAGGCCAGAAGGTCCCTGCTGAGCCACCAGGGTGGAGTATGACGAGTCCTGTCTTGATGGAAGACTTGACAAGAGCAAGGCAGAGAGAGCAAGGTTGAGAGGCTAACCCAACAAAGCTTGGCAGGTGCCTGCCCAGGCAAAGCCTGAGTGCTGCAAATTAAACCCTCAATGAAGCTTGGCTGAGCCCTGAGAGACAAAACCCCCTCCAAACACCCCCTCCTGCTCCCCCTGGCTCCAAGGGAGTCACACCAGGAGGAGCTTCCACAGCCAAGAGCCCTCTGGAGAGACAGGAGAGCACCTGGGGTTTTTGGATTTGGGATGGGATTCTTTGTTTTCCCCAGCAACGGAAATCATGTGTGGGTACAGTGGGAATTAGATCAGGAGACTTCAAAGGGCTGAATCACATCTCAGCCTGCTCTTGGGCTGGCTCTGCTCAGCCTCAAGCCTTATCAGGCAAGTTTGGCTACGTGATTGCATTTCACACTCTAAACACAATTCTTTTAATTGTCTATAAACTATGCCCACAGCTTTTTGCCCCTTGCTTTTGCCAACAGTTGACCTGTTGATGCTCAAGCGAAGTAAAATATCTCTGAAATTAGCTAAGAAAATAAAACTGGGCAATCAAAGGCTTCAAGACAGGCAGCAAAGCTGTGCAGAGCAGCAGCTGAGTGCCCTGGTTCAAGCTTTAACTTTGTCTGCTACTATTTACTCTCATTAAATCCAGAGTCGTCTGGCTTCATTTGGTTTGCCAGAAATTTGCTTTAGGATAATTTAGATCAGAGTCACCAGGCTTTCCCCCACCACCACCTTTTTAGGACAGAGGATAATAATAGAGGATTTTTTTTTCCATGAAAGCATATGCAATTTCCTCTCTAACCATCCAAAACAAATAATCAGGAGATTTCCCCTTGTTTACAATGGGTCTTTCTACTGACCTTCCCTGCAAAGCACTTTAGGAGAAATCAGTGAAAAATACTCCATGAGAAGTGGGTCACAATTGCTGTTATTGTTACTCAGAAATTATGTAGCGTCTAATCTGAAACCAGACACAACAACTGAGGGCTTCTCTTTGCCCTTTTCATAACAAACCAATTCTATTTAACAGTAAATACAGTTAAATGGGAATAAAACTGGTTTGCACAGAGAAAGACATTGCATGTTTATTAATATCTTTGTGTTTAGTGTTTAGAGCAGTTCCAAATCTGAGCTGTAGCAATGTATAAAAACTTTTCTCTTGGCATGGTTGAGTCACCGTGACTGACTTGGCTCTGCCACTCTTTTTGAGCAACCATAATTACATCAGTTTCAAACTGGCTACATGAGCCTCAATTTGGAACAAAGCAAAGATGGGCGAAGTTGAGGGTAATTCTTTCAGATGTTGTGGGCAAAGAGATTTATTCAGTCCTTAATTTGAGGAGTTTTGACAGATTTCTTTACCTTTTACCTCAGTTTTGAGAAAAAGTACTGGGGCTGCTTTTAAGTCACATCGCTGGGATTTGGGAGTTCTTGCTGTGAATCCTCAGCACAAGGAAACCAGGGATGCCCCACCTGCACTGCCAAGAGCAGCTTGTAAGGAAAATAAAAGCAGCTTTTGGGTGAGTGTAGAGAGGACAGTTTAGGCAAAGGTTCCATTTGCTGCAAGTGAAATTCCACCTCCCCTAATTCCCTAAACCACAGATTTTATCCAGCTCCTCCACATACAACCAAAGGGTGATTTCACCAAAGCTTGAGCCTCAGGTGGTTGGGAGTTTCAGCCCTTGGAAGGTGTTTTGTTTTTTGGATTCTGGAGATGATTTTGATGGCCAGCTCAGGGCAGGAATTGAGCTCTTGTGTGCTGAGTGTTGATGGAGGTGAATCTGTGCAAAGTGCCCTGCCCAGCTTTGCATGAGTAAGGACGGAAAGAGATCCCTGGGAAACAGAATCCTCACCTCTGAGCTTTCGTGTTTGGGGATGTGATTGTGAAATGTCACTCAGTTCCTGCCAGGAGCTGCAGGTCCATGCTGCCCTCAGCACTCAGATCACTGTGATGGAAATGAGGGAGTGTTTCTGTTGAGCTCAAAAAAACCCACAGTTTGAGGCTCTTGATCCCATGATGTGGCTGATCCTGAGTGCCTGCTCCTTCAGGGGGGTCTCACTCCTGTGGAGCTGTTCATGAGACTGGGACCAAAAGGAGAGACATCACAGGATCAGGGAATGGTTTGGGTTGGAAGGAACCTTAAAAATCGTCTTGTTCCACCCCCTGCCATGGTCAGAGACACCTTCCACTGTCCCAGATTGCTCCAAGCCCTGTCCAGCCTGGCCTTGGACACTGCCAGGGGTCCAGAGGCAGCCACAGCTTCTCTGGACACCCTGTGCCAGGGCCTTACCAAGAAGAATTTCTTCCTAGTATCCAATCCAAGCCTATTATTTTCCATTGTGAAGCCATTCCCCCTTGTCCTGTCACTCAAGTTCCTGATGAAGAATCCCACTCCAACTTCCTCATTGCCTTTTCAGATACTGGGAGGTGCTGTGAGATCTCCACACAATTTTCTCTTCTCCAAGCTGAGCAGTCCCAGCTTTCTCAGCCTGTCTTCCTAGAGGAGGTGCTTTAGTCCCCTTATCAACTTCGTGGCCTCATCTGGACTTTTTCCAACAGCTCCACGTTCTTATATTGGGGGCACCAGAACAGCATTCCAGCTGGGGTCTCACAAGAGCAGAGTAGAGGAGCACAATCCCCTCCCCTGACCTGTTCTCAGATTGTTTTTTAGGTGGAACAGGGCAGCACTGGAGCTCTCCTACATTTAATTTTCTGCAGGACTACCATGACCACCAAATCCAGCCCTGCACAGCTCAGGCATACAGAGAAAGGCACAACAAGAAATGAGAGAAAGTAGAGATGATAAAACACAATTTTTCCTGTTTTAGCTGTTTACCTTTAGGGAGGTGGATGCTTTCTGGTGCCCAGTCATCACTTCTTGTTGGGTTTCTGCTGTGCTGATGGACGGGTGTAGCAGCAGCTGGGACACGTGGCAGGACAGCACCAGATTTTGCAAGGGATGAAGAGCTCCTTACACACTGTGAGATCCCAAATCCATCACATGGAGCCTAATGAGGGGGCTGAGCCAGGCCAAATACAACTGTTTAACAGTTTATTTTAACCATCCAATGAGAGGGAAACAACTTAAAAAGATTCATGCTGCCAACAATCTTTTCCTTTTTTTTTTCTTTTCCCCTCCTTGCATGGCATTTGTTAGAAATCAGGATTTTTCTTAACTAAATGTCTTGTGGTCTCCTTAGCTTTGTTTCTTAACAGGGTTGTCTTTATGTTAGTTTTCTTTGGCTTCCCAATAGAAGAGTAACAGATTTCTTTTGAAGTTTTTATTGATGAATGAGCTCCTATAAATAACTCTCTGTGGCAGCAGCTTGATCTCAGAGTTTACTCTGGAATAATAGTAGCAATGGGAATGGAGGAAATTTATGGCAGCATGACATGAAATAGTTTAATGGGCTTCATACTGTTTAACTTAATCTTTACAGATGTAAAAACAGAAATACAATTATTGTAACAACTATTATTACATATTGCTCTTCTAACGAAAACAGAAACTCAGTAAGCAATTGGAGATAGGGAGGGAAGAATTAGGGGGTCCAGCTCACCATGGATTTGGGAATTACTGGGTTGGGCCAGTGGATTTGCAAAGCCTCATCTGGAGAGCTCTGGGAGATGGGAGGTGGCTGGGAAGGATGGGTCTGCAGGTGGGATTTGGCACTGGTGTGGAAGGCTGAGTCATGGGATGTAGGTGCTGGAAGCTGCTAAAACCAGTGGAAGGGGTGGAGCTCTGGCTTTGGAAGGAGAAGAAATCAACCCTGTGTTTTGTTCCATGCCCCCTTATTCCACCTGTGTCCTTGGGGAGGAGCTGATCCCAACCCCACCAAAGGTAATTGGGGGTACTTGGACACATCCCTTGTGCCCTGGAGCCCCATGAGGGGCACAGCTGGAATCAGGAGCAGAAACATTCCACTCACAGCAACCAAAGGGTGGGGAGGACGGAGGGAGATGGTGAAAAGTCACCTGATATAAGAGAATTTAACTGTTTATCACATGTCTGCTCATCTTCCCATCATGGGTTTGCTCAGGTCTCTCAGACAATGTCACTTGTGACCCAGATGAGCCTTTTTAAGCTGTGGAAGCTTAGGGAGGTGAAAAGGAAAATCATACAAATTTTTTGTCTGAATATCCAACCCAGAGGCCGGCTGCCATTTCACCCAGCCCAGGATCCCGCTGGGGGATGTTTGAACCAATGTGCAAGAGGTGGGTGTAAAATCCAGTATCAGAATTACCAGGAAAGGTCACAAGACCTAATCCAAACCTGAGATTTCCTCTGGATGTGGCTCGTGTCCAAGCCCAGCTCCATTTGCTTCTCGGTGCTTCGCAAAGAGCTTGGGTAAATATTGAAACACGTTGGTGCTCTGCGTAATTTCTGCAAAAAAAAAAAAAAAAAAGCTGACAGCTTTTGTTTCCTCCTTGAGGGAGCATTATTTGAAATGAAACTGCAGTGAAAATGATCAGCATTGCGCGTTCCCAACTGTCTGTTCAGTGGGAAATTTGCATCCTCCACGACGCTTTCCAATCCACGGAAATCACCCGTGCGACAAAGAGCTCGCAAGTTCTCCCTCCATTTCCAAAAATGTGGGAAAGTTTATTTATTTCTCCATGCATTCCTGATTCGCAATGTGCTCTCTAAAAATGGCGCTAAGATTTAGCCTAAACCGAGCTCATGCTAAATTTAGCAACGATATTTTAAATAAACATTCTTTACGCTTTGCTGAGCCGGCTTTGAAGCTGGCTTAAAACAAATCGTGTTCGCATGAACATGAGCAATGTTTGACTCTGGCCCCAGAGAACATCTGAATAAGTAATAATGTATTATTCGCTATAATCCGAAAATGAGATTTTAGAGGTCTAATTCAGTCCATTTAGGAGAGATTTCAATGAGGGATAGCGAATCAGGCCTGGATTATTTCTGGAAGGGCCCGTTCGGTTCTCTCCGACCACACAAAACTTCCTTTTGGTGTCTTGTTAGACACTGGAGCTGCAAGGCTCAGTGAAATCAGCTGTGACTTAGCACGCACTGCGTTTGAGGAATCTGGCCCATTTTAAAGCACTTAATGATTTGTCTGGATAAAGCACTAAAAATATACTGTGGGGAGCAATTATGCAACATCCAGACTGATGGATTGCATAACCTCATAGACCTTTTCCATCTGTAACTTCTCTCATTCTGTGATCTTGTCTTCTTGGTCTTTCACTTCAAATCAAATATGTGATCTGTTTAATATCCTGAATGCTGTCTCCCAGGAGATCTCTTCTCTGGGTGTGTGGGGCTATGAATCAAGTGAGGAAGCAGATCCTTCTTCCCTTTTTTGCTTTGGGAATTGGCTGCTCCTCACACCAGGCTTAAGAGCAGTCAGCAGGAAGCCAGTAGGTTTTGGTGTGGAAAGGGATGGTTCCCCCTTTATGTGTGTTCTGTAGCAAAGAATGGAAAGAGAATTAACTTTTTAAATGGGCTGGGGAAAGGAGAATAGGCTAACGTATCAGATTTATGTCACCTTGGCATCAGGCATGGACAGCCACCCCTTGAGTGGCAAATCCTGAAAGTGGCTTCTGCTCATGCAGAAATACTTGGTTATATTTTATACATGCTATGGGACCAACTTTAGGAGAACACACACTGAGCCAATTTAAAGACTGGAAGCCCCATTTATGAGAAATTAAACTCCAGAATTATTGTAATATGCCAGATTTTCAGTTCCCCTCATAGGAAAGTCGCGTTCGGAGCAAAGCCGCTCTGGGAACCAAACAACTCCTCTGTGATCTCCCCTGCTCCTAGAGGTTAAAACTGGCTGCAGAGCTCGGAGATGGGAAACCTTGCTGGGCTGGGAGAGGTCATTCCTCTGCAGAGGAAGGGGAAGGCATCTCCATCGCCCACACAGGCAGTGTGCTGTTTATTCTGCATCCCAGCCTATTTCCACTTCTCCCCAGTATTCCAGACTGGTGTTTATAGCCAGGCCTGAGAGGTTGGGAAAGCCAGGAGGAGGAAGATTCCAGGGATGAGTGAAATGCTGGGTGGCAGTTCTGTGCTTGGCAGCTGCTTTTTTGGCTTGTGAAGCAGGTGTGAAACCATTGGCACCGATTCCTTGCAGCTTTGTCAGGTCCTTGACGTTTCCATAAGCACCAAAATTCACATGGATGTGGAGAGGATTAAAGGATGCTCAGCCCCATCCAAAAGGCAGGAACTGGTGAATTGACTGCACACTCATTGCTCTGCTGTTGGTTTTACTGTGTGTTTTTATTTTATGTTTTTACTGTATGTTTTTATTGTACCATGACTTCTCCCCTCTCTATAAACAGATGACGTGCAAAAGCCCTGTGTGGTTACTCATCCAGCCTGCTGGCAATAAGACCCTTTTTCTTGGTATTCATCCCTTGTTACAGCACTGGCCTGATCCCAATTAATTCCAAATTGCCCCTCAGAACTGCTCACCGGGTTCTGAGCTCATTGGGGTTAGTGTCACTTTTGTGCAGAGCATGTTAAGTTTACTAATTTCACTCCCTCAAGCGAAACCAAAATCAAGCTCAATGCGGCTTTTAAACGCTGCAGCTGTACTTGGTCCCACTCCACTCCACCAAAACAGAAATAAGATCAAATGTCAAAGCAAAGCTTCGCAAAGAAACTAATTCCCATTGCGTAGAAAAAGCTGGGTTTCCAAAAAAAAGTGGCTGTGATAAAAATATACGTCGTGTATTAAACTGAGACTCGCTTTTTTTGACCACTCAAAAACTGGTCTTGTGCAGAAAGGGCTCGGACAGGGAGAAGTTCCACATGTGGGAGTAGGAAAGGAATAAAAGCCCTGTTTGCAGGTCCAAAAAGGTATTTTGGGGGCTGGAATAGGAGCTGAGAGGTGACAAAACTGGGGGTGACAGCTGGGAGGCCAAGTTAGGAGACAGGGAAACAGAGCAGCTGAAGACACAGGTTGGAAGTGGTGACTGAGAGCATAAACATCCAATTTGGGGGGGTAAAACCTTTCCATGGGCCGGGCTGTGGGGATGCAGGATCCCTTCCTGTGGGAAGGGCTTGATGGAGACCCAGCAAGCAAGTCCTGGGAGGCAGCATCAACCTCCCAGCCCACCCTGAGCCCAAAGCAGCACACAGGGGGTGCAGAGAGGATCTGAGGGCTCTGCTGGGCTCGTTTTCCTCCCCCTGCAGCCTCCCGGGGGTGATGTCACCTCCCAGAGCCCAAACGGGTGATGGCAGTGCCCAGCCTGGAATGGAACCTCCTGGCGAGGTGGCCCCTTCTGTACCTGGCACCCGTCCCTAATGCCACACAGGAGTGGCACTGCAGGGCCAGGGGTGGCACACAGAGAGGTTTAACCCTCTCAGCTCCCACCCAGCCCTGGGAATTATGGTAGGGACTGAGCAGTGGCACCTTCACAACCTTTCGCGAGTGTTTCTTCATTTTTTAATCCAGTGCCAGAACTTTGAACAATGGACTCAGCAGATAATCAAACAGCAGCTGTCAGAAATACGAAGCAAATAAGGGATTTTATTAAAATAAAGTCTATTTTGCAAATCTGATTTTAAAAAATAAAATCTCTCTTTTATTCTCTTTTTCTCATTGAGAAGCTCCAGCTCAGCCTATCCAGGGATCTGCCTATGAGCATCCTTTTTTTTTTTTGGGAAGCTAAATAACAGTTCTCACATTTTGGAGATTTTCTGTCCTTCCCCATGGGAAAGCTCTGTGCCTTGGGCTGGAATGAGCAACCCTGGTCCAAACATCAAGGAATTGATGCCAACCTTCCTCTGCAAAAACTGAATCAAAACTCACCTGAAAACCCCACATTTCCAATATCCAGGTGCTCATTTAAGAGCAAGCTTGGCTTTTGAGACAGGCTGGGATGAAAGAAGGGGAAGAGAAGGAGGAACAATCATTTTGGGAAAGATTTCATCTGATTCAAGGAACAGGTAATTTCCCAGGAATCTATTTGTAGCCTCTCCCATCTTTTTGTGGCCCATCATGTCAGCAGCAGGATATTTGCAGAAGGCCCCACTCCTCCATCCTCCAGCACAAGCCAAGGGGTGTTTCACATCACACCAGCCACTCTCCTGAACAAAAATACCTTTATTGGATATAAGTTTGGTTTCATAATGAAAATCGAGAATATAAATTTTTTTTCCCAAAAGGGCATTTATCCACTAATATACAAAAAGCCTCTATTTACGGCAAACAAAAATACAAAATATTCTTGATTTCTTCAAATGTGTCAGGATTCTTCCTTCTTTACAAAAAAAGAAAACTTTAGAAACATAGCTGATATCTCTTTTTTTTTTTTTTCCCTGGTATTTGTCCCAGCCTCCACAACCCTGCCTCAGTCTTTTTTGGTCAGAAGCAACTGATCCCAGTGAGAGATGGAAAGCAGACAAATCTCCGTGTCTGATCATCCATCCCCCTCTTTTTGGCCACATCCGTGAGCAGAAATTCTGCAGGAATACTCCAAAGCACCAGTGCTGGGCAGGAAACCAGTTCCACACCACGCTGGATCAAAGCAAGCAGGAATATTCAGGATGAGCCTGGATTGCTTGGTCTGCCATGAGTTAACCTCCAGTTACCCACTGGGAGGACTGGGCCAGTGGGGAATATCAGGAATTATTATGGGTATTCATGGCAAAATTACGGGCACTATTAATACCTGTGGGTACTGATGGCAAAACAAAACTCAGCCTTCTCCCCCCGGGATGGGGCTT
>VXAX01002221.1:136573-158318 GCA_013399835.1 Leptocoma aspasia
GCTCCGCCCATCCGCGCTGCCACCGCGAGGGGCGCGGCTTAGCGCCAGTGACATCACTATTCTGAGGGGCGGGGCGCGGCGGTGACGTCATGGGCGACGAGAGAGTGGCGGGGCGGCGGTGACGTCACGGCGCGGCGAAGAGAACGGGAATGCGGGAGGGGGTGGCGGTGACGTCACGGCGAGGGCGGCGATGGCGGGCCCGGCCCGGGCGCTGCCCGGCTCCAAGTGGGACATCCGGGAGAAGGTGTGGCGGCACCTGGAGGCCTCCGGCCTGGCCGAGTTCCCGCGGCCTGTGCGCGGCCGCATCCCCAACTTCAAGGTACGGNGAAACCAAAACCACCTTGTCAGTTACCGAGAATGGTTTGAATTGGAAGGGAATTTAAAGGTCATTCAGCAGGGACACCTTCCTCCATCCCAGGCTGCTCCAAGCCCTGTCCAGCCTGGCCTGGGGCACTGCCAGGGATCCAGGGACAGCCACAGCTGCTCTGGGCACCTGTGCCAGGGCCTGCCACCCTCACAGGGAAGGATTTCTCCCCAATATCCCACCTAAATTCACTCTCTGGCAGTTTGGAGCCATCCCCCTTGTCCTGTCCCTCCATCCCTTGTCCCAAGTCCCTCTCCCTGGCCTTGGACATTTCCAGGGATTAACGTTAAATTAACAGCCCCTCAATTAAGAATCTGTGGAAATCAGCCTCTCTGGAGGGTGGAGGGTTCTGAATTGCCCCTCTCTGCTGTGAGCTCCTGGGTGATCTGCTGATATTTCATGCAAACAGGGCTCCTCCCATGCTGCCACCAGGCTTCTGGGCTTGCAGGAGTTCCAGGCTGCCTGTACAGTAAAAATAAACCCCGATGCTCCCCAGAGGAATGCCCGCTTCCTAACGCTGGAAGTAAGTGCAAATATTCTCTTTTTGGCTCCTTCCCTGTGGCAGGGCTCTCTGCAGGCCTGCTGCTCTCTCAGGGAGCTGGATGTGTTCAGCAGAGCCCGGGAGGTGAAGGTGGATCCTGACAAACCTCTGGAAGGGGCCAGGCTGGCAGCTCTGCAGGTAAGGGCACCTTGGCAGCCCTGAGGAGGAGCTGGGAGGGGACAGCAGAGCCTCAGCAACACCTGGCACTGCATCTTCAAGGGGTTTTATGTGCAGCTCCTTTGTGGGCCTCCAATCAAGAGGTGTCATGGGATGGTTTAGGTTGGAAGGGGTTGGAAGGATAATTCAGTTCCAGCCTCCTGCCATGGCAGGGACACCTTCCACTGTCCCAGGCTGCTCCAAGCCCTGTCCAGCCTGGCCTGGGACCCTGCCAGGGATCCAGGGGCAGCCACAGCTGCTCTGGGCACCTGTGCCAGGGCCTGCCCACCCTCACAGGGAGGAATTTCTCCCTAATATTCAATCCAGCCCTGCCCCTTGTCAGTTTGAAGCTATTATCTCTTATAAAGCTATTTAGAGACATAGCTTTAAAGCTATGTCTTAATATTTTGTCTTTATAGGTATGTCCTGAAATATCTTCAAATGTCTGTTTTACCTTTTATTTCCTCAATAAATCTTTTTATGGAATTTTCCTGTATTGGAGGAAATTAATCTTACAAGCACTACACAACCAACAACACTGACTACAACATAACAAATTAAATATTTGGCCATATAGGTTTTTTGTTTGTTTGTTTGTTTGTGTTACTGGGTGACAATAAAATATTTCTTCAGTGTAAAATGAACCTTTTCATGTGGTTCCCCAGGCAAGGAAGACTTTGCTGGTTCCCACACCACGTCTGAGGACTGGGCTGTTCAATAGGATTGTTCCCCCTCCAGGTGCAAGCAAGGAGATCCTGAGAAGATGTGCCACATCTCAGGTGGGAATGAGGGATCAGGGAGGGCTGAATTAACTTGTGGGTTTAGGCTGGACCAGCTGGAAGTTGGAAAACCTGAAATATCTTCCTGTTAGGATGTTATTCCTGGGTTTGTGTACACAACTGCCATTGATAATATTGAAATCAGGAGAGAATTCAGTCTTAGCAGGGCAGTATTGATATTTCTCAGTGTTTTTTGGAAAATCATGAAGGACTTGGGGTGAGTTAGATATTTCTTCATGCTCCTATCTTCCTGTTAGGATATATCTTCCTGTTAGGATGTTATTCCTGGGTTTGGGTACACAACTGCCGTTGGTAATATTGAAATCAGGAGAGAATTCAGTCTTAGCAGGGCAGTATTGATATTTCTCAGTGTTTTTTGGAAAATCATGAAGGACTTGGGGTGAGTTAGCTATTTCTTCACGCTCCTGTATACTGCAGTTTTGAGCTGCTGAACTGGGGAATATTTTAGTGCTCTTGGGTGTTACCCGGTGGGAAACACGAGGTTTTTTTTTAGGATCCAGCATCCAAAGAGCGGTGAATTGTGGCATTTGCAGGCAGGGAGGCCCGGCCACGTGCTGAGCTCCGGCTTTGCAGCGCGGTCTCTTGCTGCCCTCTCGTGTTCCAGTCTCACCGTACCGCTGAAGGCTTTGGCCACAGAGCCCTGCAGGGTTCATACCCGCCTTTATTTGCCCTGAAAACCCACGTGGTGCAGCGTGAAGAGGTTACTCTATGGATTTATTCCCTCCTTTAGCTCCTGCTAAAGGCAATAAAGTTCTGCAGCCACCCCATAAACAACTGAGGTTGTAAATGGCTGGTAATTAGTAGTGACTTTCTTTGTTGGAAGTTCTATTGCAGTCATTAACTAATTAAGCTGTTCGGGGCTGAAGAGTACTTTTGAAAAAGACCTTTCTCTTGGCCTGCTGTCTGATCTGGGCTCTTCCCACCATGTGTCTGGTTTTTCCCCCAGCCCACTAATGAAGAAATGCTGTTGGCAGTTTGTATTTACAGAGCAGTGTGCAAACAATCCTCACCACACTGCTGGGAAGTGCCTGATGGGCATTAGTGCTGATAGTCAGCCACAAATTGCTGAATCCTTGGGGTTTGTGCTCTGCACGGAAAATGTTTGGCTCTTTATTGTGATTTTAATGTTGTTAATTTATAATTAGCACCAAGTTGAGTTGGTGGGAGGAGCGTTTACAGTGTGCTGTACACATATATTGGGAGTGATTGAATTACAAGCTATGTTTTTAATAGCTCTGAACCTCTGATATTTAAATACCCAAGTAAACATAATTTTTAATTTCTGCAATCTGGACAGAATTTTTGTTAAGATGAGAAGAGATAGAAGAGGAGTGGGTGGGGTTGAACAAGGAGAGAGGGGAAGAAAAACATAATTATATCATTGTGTAACTTCAGATTTCTTTGTGCTGTAGCTGTCTGTGTCTAAATTAACTTTGTGATTTGTATTTCAGAATTGAAGCATTTGTAGTGCTCTGGTATTCCTCAAGTTTTTAGAAGAGTAGGGAAGTGTAAATAGGAAGTGTCAGTTGCCCTCATTTTTAGGAACAGATTTCCAAAAAAGTGTTTCAAAATATCAGGTTTTGATCCTAAATAAATAACCTTGCTTCTAAAAGTGCCCACCTCCCTCAGCTCTCCTTGCAGTGTGCCAAAATTCTTGTCACTGTAGTGGGGAATCTATTCTAGGATTCCCTGGGGGATAACTTCCCAGACATGTACAGCTTGGCTAAACATGGAAGAGACACTTGGAAACGTGGGCAGTTACTTGGATTTATCAAAATATCCTGGATTTCTGCCTCAGTGCCTGGAAGATTGTGCACTCTGCAAACCTCAAATGCTGCTTTTTCCTGCAGGGTGTAAAGGACTACAGCGTGCCTGTGGGGCTGGATGGGAAAGCACAGGTGGACTTGGTTGTTGTGGGATCAGTGGCTGTCTCTGAAAAAGGTAAGGAAAAAATTGCAGCAGAGAGGTCCCAAGTCCCACTCCAGTGGCAGGAAGGGCACAGCACGTGGCAGGGACAGATTTATCCTTGGGAGCTGAGTTGTGCTCTTGGGTTCTGCCTCTGTGTGTGCCAAATCCCTGCTCCCAGTCCCAGCAGGAAGCAGGGATGCCTCCAGGGTGCAGTGGGCACACAGCAGAGGTGTTTTGGCCTTCAGGAAAACTCTAGAGGCAAGCAATTCTTTGTGTTTTAAAGGAATCCAGGCAGGCTCCCTGCTCAGAGACCTGCTCTGCTCACACAGGCTGTGTGAAAGGACATGTGTTAGACCTGCTGATTCAGGGCCTATTTGGGGATCAGATTTTGCATTTTCTAGTATTTTGGAAACCTGCTGGTGCTGAAAAATTTCCCACTGACTTTATCCCCTGCCTAAAATAACACAGTTTTTGTATGTGACCCAGACTGCTCTTTACCCCCATTAACCTGTGTTGGACACGAATAGAAGATTCTAAATAAAATTGCTAAATAAACTGCTGTGTTAACTGCATTAAAGTTGTTTATTCTGAATGGGAAGCTTCTGGGATCTTTTAGGAGTCATTGAAACTGATGTTTTATTTCATTTCAGTGCTGATTTCAAGGGAAGTTGCACTCTGTGAGAGATGCTGATCTGGTTTTTTCCAGAGTTACAACTTGCAGACTGTTCAGTTAATCACCCCATTTTAACACCAACTTTCCACTCTGCTGTTTGGTGGTTTTTTTTTTCCCCCACTTTTCTGTGCTTTAGGCTGGAGAATTGGCAAAGGGGAAGGTTATGCAGACATGGAATATGCAATGATGGTGTCCATGGGTGCAGTGCAGGAGGACACTCCTGTGGTCACCATCGTGCACGACTGCCAGGTGAGCTCAGATCTTCAAATATCCCCTCTCCAGCTGGGAGGGAACTCTGGGACACTTCCTGCTCTGTCTGGAGAGGAGACATGGAATGAAGCTGGTTTGGCATCTTTATTCCCATTGTCTTTGATGGATTTTCATGTGACAAGACATCAGGAATGGGGCACAGCTTTAGGGAGTTTGTTTTTAGCTACTTAACCAAATCTCTGCCCTGTAGGTGCTTGACATAGCAGAGGAGCTCCTGGATGATCATGATTTAACTGTGGATTACATCCTCACTCCAACAAGGACTATCCAGACTAATTGCAAACGACCAAAACCTCAGGGAATAATGTGGCACAAGGCAAGTTCAGTCTTCACTCAAGTTAAATCTTAAATCTCTGCTGCTGGTGGCTTACTGGTACCAATAACCTGCTGATAAACCCCCCCACTTTTGTACAGAAACAATTTTTTAATTAGGAATATTTGGTAAAAGAGCAGATGTGTTTGTCAGGTGAAACAAAACAGCAGCATCTGTGTGCAGTGGGGTTTGAGGGGAATTGGTGAGGAGGAGAGATATTTCCCTACACCTGAGGTTGCTGTATCCAATGGATTATCAAGAGCTGGCTGGCCCATCCTGGAAGGGTCCAAGGCCAGGCTGGATGGGCTTGGAGCACTCTGGGATAGTGGGAGGTGTCCCAGGGGGTTGGGACTGGTGGGTAGAAGTCTGTGCTGCTCTGGTTGTGAAAGGAAAACACAACCTGCTGGTGGTACATCCCTGTTTCTGTGGTGGATTCACTTGCCAAGGATACATTTGTGGCTGGAGCTCGTTTTCAGGTGGAAGAACAGGGATTTTAAACATGAAATTTTATTTATTGGTAGTTCTTCTAGTATGGATTTGGCCTTTTCCCCCTGCCCAGTGTCAGAAACTTCCTCAGCTTCCCAAACAGTTCCAGGAAAGCTTTGAGTGAATTGTTTTACTGGAGGTTCCTGCTGGGAAAACTTTTTCTTTGTCATTGGATTTTCATTTCTAAAATCATCCCGTTAGGGAGCAGACACAATCCTGCATGAGTGAGTACAGCAGGAATGCTGAAATGAGGAATTGTGCACCCACATCTTGCAGAAACTGAGGAACTTAAAGGGAATACTCCCAAAGAAATCAAGAGTTGGTTGTTAAAATTTGCCAACCAGCTGAAAGAGTCAAATTTCTTTAGGTAATGTATCTACAACAAACAAATTCTAGCCAGGACTATTTTTATTCCAATGGTGGGGAGAGCATTTTACCCTGCCTGTGGTTGAGGATTTGAGGTTATAAATAAATAAATAACAGCTCTGTCTGTCCTAGTGCATTTTTTCCATTGAATTATTTTTGAATTGTAATTTTTTTTAGGATATTATTGAATGTAATTGTGTTGAAGGCCTACCCCTTGTGCTCCATCCATCTTGCCAACATATTTTTGATCAATTTGTCTGCCTTGGTGTCAGACTTCTCAGTAAGTGGCCTTGCTGACACTTCTTTATTTCTTTTTCTGTCCCTTTAGCAGAAGCTGAATTTTCTGCAGCTTTCCCTGAGAATGGATCACAGATTGACCCTTTATTTGAATATTTGAATGTTGATTTAACACCTCGAGCTGTGTGGATTAAATAGGAATATTGGAGGGGACCAGGGATAATCATCATTTTTCTGTCTTTTTGGTACCAGAACAAAGTGTGGTGTCTGTATGAAGGAGAAATTATCATTATTCCCCAGGGAAATGAGTGACATTTATTTTGTCTGTGCCTGTGGTGGTGCCTGGATGTTCAGCTCTTGCCCAGAGGGTTTGGAGGTGGGAGGTCTGGTTAATCACCAGGGTGTGAAAAAGGCACCATTTGATAGGGGCTATTGAAGTGTTTGTCCTTTGGATTTTCCTGGCTACTTCTCCATCATTTTCTCTCCATCCTTTTCTCCTTCAAATCCTGGCTTTGCTGGTGGATTCCTGTTCCTCAGAACAAAACTAAATGAAGCAAGAGGCAGTGAGTAAATAAATCATCCACTGCTAAACATGGGGTTTTGTCAACAGAGAGTAGCTTAACTTCATTGTGAAGACGTGTGAGGTGGAAAATCCATTGTAAGAACCAGCTGATCCTTGGGGAGCAGGGCTGGATCAGGCCAGGACAATGTTCAGGAGTTTGAAATCCAGGTGTTTGCAAATATGGGATTACAGATAAGCATTGTTGTGAGGATTTGCTGCCACTAATGCCCGCTCAGCTCCAGAGGGAAGGAGGTGCAGCACACAAATCCATGGCTGCATTTCCATGCTGAAGGAGGTGCTGCATTTTCCTGGAGTGCTCTTGTGTGTTCTGAGCTGTGCAAAGACTTCCAAGGAAGTGGAAGAGCCACAATATCATCAATACCAAAGAATCATTATCAAGATAACGATAGCATTCAGAAACTCCAGAAACACTTCTAACACAGTGCTGGGGGGTGTTTGTGGAACTTTTGTGCCTCTGAGGTCAGAGTTTTGGGCCATCAATTTGAGTTACTGAGCTGCTGAGAGCTGAGCACTCTGGAAAAATTTATTTGGATGCCAGTGGAGAATTATTTGGCTTCATCTGTCTTGAAAATCCAACCCATTGTTTCTGGGAACTCTAAATTCATGAAGCTACTTGCTTTCTCATGTAATATTTTCTATGGGTAACTGTGATCTTTATCTGGGACACTGGCTATTATATTTGTCCCAATTAGCAAGTTATTTGTGCCGTGCTTATTTTAAATTGAAACTGTACAGACAAATTAAAATACTTGGGTTCATGAAGAGGGAAAAGAGAGTAGTTGGTGGAAAAATCACTATATTTTAGCAAGCATTTCCTTCTGGTTTTGAAATAATTATTTTTGCTGAGAATTTTACAGCAGTAGGAAAAGAATTTTCCTGAAATGAAATGAACTGGGGGAGGAATCCCAGTGGCAGAGATGGAAACCCTGTGACAACAGCCAGCTTTGGGTGTGTGATAGAACATTTGGGAAGGAAGGCTCAAAAAACTCACCCATCCAAGCTGGCAAACCCTTCAGCAGAAGGAAATTGCAGTCAGTGCAGCCAGGGCTTTGTTTTGGTGTGGTTTTTTTTTGGCTGGTGGGGGCAGGGAATGCTTCCACACGTGGTCACACATCTCAACACC
Organism: Leptocoma aspasia; assembly: GCA_013399835.1. Lineage (NCBI taxonomy): Eukaryota > Metazoa > Chordata > Aves > Passeriformes > Nectariniidae > Leptocoma > Leptocoma aspasia. Next base: position 144,394 of record VXAX01002221.1, read on the forward strand.
TTTGCAGAGCTGAGTGCCTGGAATGCAGCTGGCACGGGGTGGGGGGTTCCAAGTGGAGGTTCCAGAAGTTTCTCCTGAGGGACACCAGCAGGCTCCAAGGGCTGCCAGCTCCCAGAAACATGCCCTTGGATTGTGTGCACATATTTGGACATTTTGTGCAAATGAATGATAAAATGTTCAGCTCTGCTGGCCTTGCTGTGCCGGCCTTGTCTGTGCCACAATTCCCTGTTTGCTCAGAGCTCCTGGAACCAGGACACAGCATGGAAGGTGGGGTCTGTCCTGGAGGTCTGGGACAATCTGGGGACAGAGCCCTGTGAGCATGGGCAGAGGTGAACCTTGCAAACAGCTTTTGGCCACCTATTTGGAAGGGCTGATGATGAATCTGCAGCACTGGAGATGTTTGGTGGTGTTTGCAGTCTCCATCTTAAAATCATGGAAGGGATTTGAAAGAGAATCTTATTCCGAGCCGCTGCACACCTTCCACTAGCCCAGGTTGCCCCAAGCCCTGTCCAGCCTGGCCTTGGACACTTCCAGGGATCCAGGGGCAGCCACAGCTTCTCTGGGCATCTGTGCCAGGGCCTGCCCACCCTCACAGGGAACAATTCCTTCCCTATATCTAAACTAAATTTTCCCCTTTTCCGTTTTGAGGCCATTCCCCTTGTCCTGTCACTGATGAACAGTCCCTCTCCAGCTTCATTGTAGCCCATTCAGGTCCTGGAAGGTGCTGAGATGTCTCCAGGCTGAACAGCTCCAACTTTCTCAGCCTGTCCGCACAGAAAAGGTGTCCCAGTCCTCCTACCAAATTCGTGGCCTCCTCTGGACTTGACCCAACATTCCATGTTTTTCTGATGCTGAGGACACCAGAGCTGAGCACAGGATTCCAGGTGGGGTCTCACAAGAGCCAGGTGTTCCTGTGTCAGTGAGATGAGGAGCTGTGGGGAGCAGAATGAAATAGCAGGATAAGGACAGCCTCCCATCCAGTCCAATTCCATCCAGTCCAATCCCATCCAGTTCAATCCCATCCCATCCCAGCTGCCTCTCTCCAGGATTGCAGTGCTTCCAGGGAATTCTCAGTGCTGTTTGCCTTGGCCTGGGCTGGCTCAGGGGTCAGCATTACTCACTCTGACAGGGGACAAACACATCCTTCATTCCCCACAGTGAAATGCTGCAGGTGACTCTGATCAGAGATGTTTGGGACAGAGGGTGAGCAGAGCCTGGTGTTCCAGCAGGGATGGGGCAGGACTCCACATTTTGGGATCAAACCAGGTGTCATAGCAATGGATGCTGTGCTGGGAGGTTTGTGTTGGCACTCAGCATCCAGGACTTTTTTCCTCAGGTTTCTGTCAGAAAGGGGCCACGTTTCCCTCCTCAGCTCCTTTCCCAGTAATTGTGTGCCAGAAGAATTTATCCAGCCTGCTGCCCTCTTTCCCCAAGGCTCTCCCAGCTATGGCAGGGATTATTAAATGATTAATTGCCTTTGGTGGAATTATTTTTAACCCGAATCACTTCAGAGTTTATGGCACAGACCCACAAGCACTTCTGTTGGCCAATCCCAGAGGGCTGAAGTGTGGAATTGGTCTGGGAATTGGTGGTCAAGGGATAACAGGAAACTTCTTCAGCTTTGGTTTCATAACCAAAGCTAAATCCCAGCACTCAATCCAGAGTTTCAAAACATCAGCAAATGGTTTGGACTTGACTTTAGAGGGATGGGGGAAGCTTCCAGTGCTGGGTTTGCTCATGTTCACATAGCTGGATCAACCAGACTTGGGCTGGAATGTCCCAAGCTGAAATTCTGGCTTAGCCTAAAGCAGTAGGTAGGGACAGGAACAGAGACAGGGATAAGCAAGGCTAGGGAGGACTGACCAGCCAGCACAGCACCCAGAAGTGTGCAGTTTGCTTGAAAGAGAGGACAAATATCTTTGGCCTCTCTCCACATGGAAATAAATCCTTACAATCCTCCACAGCTCACAGGACAAAAGGAACTTTTTGCATGATTGTAATTAGCAACACATTGTACTACCACAGGGTTCTTTTGTTTGCTTTTTTGCAACAGAGCACAACAAGCTTTTTCCTCTCCCCTGCCACCCACTGCCCCCTTTGCCCTTTTAGTTCTCACCCCCAAAACACCAAAAACCCAATGGATTTGTTTGTTGAGTTGAAACCCCAAACTGAGTTTCTGCCTTTCCGTGGCATAAAAGTGGGAGAAAACAGGGAAGGGTTTAGAAGGTTTGACCCAGCAGAAATGTTCTAGAACCCAGAGAAAAAAGCCCTTAAGGTAACTCCTCTGTGCTTCTTGTGACAGGAGGGTGGCAGCTGACAGTGTCAGAACTTGTCTAATGTTTTTTACAGATCTTTGCTAATACAAAAAATCCAAGTCCTAAAGCAGCTGCCTTTGTTGCTGTGAAGGTCTGTTGCTGTTGTGTCTGCACAGGGCTGGATTTTAAGGGAATGACAGAATCACTTCATGGTGGTGTTTGATCAGAACTTTAAAGAAAACAGTTCCTAGCCCTTACAAAAATCCCAGAATCATTGAAGTTAGAAAAAACCTCCAAAATCATCAAGTCCAACCTGTGACTGATCCCAGACCAGACAACTGAGTGCCATGTCCTGTCTTTCCTTGAACACCTCAATCTATATCTAAAGTAAATTTTCCTCTCTTCCATTTTGAGGCCATTCCCCTTGTCCTGTTTCTGAGGACACTGGAGGATAAGGACTCCATCACCTCCCTGGGCGGTAATTCCAATGTCTAATCCCCCTTTCAGTGCAGAAATTCCTCCTAAAACATAAATGCTGTTGTCACTGCATCTCCCTGAGGTTGCCAGGAGCCTGAAACAGTAGCTCCAAGAGCTGCAGTCTGATGCCAAAATCTACTTAGTGAGGAGGAGAGGCCTGGTGGAAGTCCCTTAGAGATTGTGCTGTCCCTGGATTATCTAAATCCTGCCCTTGGATTGTCCTTGAAAGCTTGGGAATTCCAGAGTTTATCCTCTCAGTGCCCATCTCTGATTGCCCTAATCTCCAAAGCCCTGAGGGTTTGCCCTTGGTAGCATTTCCCTTTCTAACCAAACACCCAACCCATGCCTCGGTAACTGAGTTTAACTTCAGGATGAAAGGAGCTGTTCTTGGGAAGAGGTTGAGGTTGTGCTTTGGGGCCAGGAGTGATTGGCTGCATGAGAACAGAAAAATGTTTTTCCTGTTTGGTTTAATTAACATAGAGCTTACATTTCACATCAAAATTTGACAGAGGACAACAAACGTTCTTAATTGTTGGCCAGTACAAACAAAGTGAGATCCTTCAGCCCTTGGTTTGATGTTGTATCACTCAGGGAAGGGCAGTTTGCTGTCAAACACAGCACTTAGAATTCTTGGCTGAGAAAAACAAATCAGCCCCAGAATCCACAGAGTAATAACTCTGTGAAATCTGGAAATGGTCAGCACCTTTCTGAGTGTGGAGGCTCCTGGAGCAAGTCCCCAGAGCAAGTCCTTGCTGTTTGATGTTGTGTTAGCAGAACTAGCACAGGCTTTATGGAAATCATATTTTTATTTAGTTCCAGCCTGAAATAAAACCTGCTTGTTTGCTCTTCAAAAGATGAGCCCTGGAAGCATTGAGAGAATTCTGTTGAGTGACTTTCCTGTCACCTCATCCTGACATTGCCCCCACCCTGGCTTGGCTTTTCCTTGAGTCACTTCAGAGCTGGGCTGCTGTCCCCAGAGGGCTGAGCTTGTGTTGTGCAGATGCAGAGTGGCTGTGACTGCAGGAGCAGGAATTCAGAGGCTCTGGGATGAGAGGCTCTGAGCTGGGACATCTGCAGCCCTGTGCTGCCTGGGATGTGCTGCTGCTGCTCCCGTCCAGCCTGCTGAGGGTGGTGGCCCACTCACATTCTGGGCTACTAGCCTGGATCTCTGCTTGCTTAGGCATTGCTTCCCCAGGCTCTGTTTTGCTCCCTAAATTTCAGCATTGGATCTGGTGTTGATGGATGTTGGACTTGTCCAGCAGCCAAGCAGGAATTCCTCCTCCTTCCAAGCACGCTGTGCAAGCCAAGAGCTCGACCACGTTAGCTGGGGAACCACTGCATTTCCTGCCAGTGTCTGAGTGCAGCCTGGGGCATCTCATGCCTCACATGGATGGGGTTCAGCTGTTGAGAGGAAGAGCCCTTCCAGAAAAGCTCTTTGGGAGCAGGGCATGGGTGGAAGGATGGAAGGAACAAGGGGCTCACAGTGTGCAGCGTCCCAGCGCTTCCGTTCCCTGCTCCAGCCCAGCCCATCCCCGTGGGATCTGAGGAGCTGTGGGTGCTGTGGGAGGTCAGATGGCACAGAGGGGATGTGCCCCAAGCAGGGGATGTGCCTCCAGCTGGGCCCACATCCATAGGAACCCTGCTCCAAGGCACGCTCCCGCTGCTGCTTCCACCATTGTGTGACCCAGCCCATGGGATATCCTGTTCTGGGGGGAAAGAGCACCAGGAGCTCTGCAGAATGGAAGTGTCTGATGGATTGGGATGGATTCTGCCAGGGCAGGAGCACAGGCCCTCAGTCAAAGTAAACACAGAGGGAGAACAGGGAGAATGCAGATCTGAAAGCACTCAAATAAATGTCAAATTGGAATAGTCCTGACTTTGGTTGGGATTTGCCTGCTGGATCCACGTTGTGCTGCTCTCCTCAAGAGTCACTAATGTTTATTTTTGTCCTACAGTGTGTATTTAGGGAGAGACTTCCAATCAGACCAGCAATTAGGAGCATTTGGAATGCTCTGGCATGCTGTGTGACAGCAGGATAAGAAGATTCCTCTCTTTTTATGGCACAAATGAGCCCTGATGCTCATCGTCTTTTTCTGGAAGGCAAGAAATCCTTTTGTAATAATTCTATCCATCTTCCTCCTTTTTAGGTCAGCTCTGAGATGCTGGGAAAAATCCCCATCCTAAAGACTCTTCGATGCAGGGAGAAGCAGGCTGGCAAGGACGTCACCCTCCAAGATGAACATCCAGCCCTGGCAAACACCAACAGAGCAACAATTTCAGACAAGAAGGTGATGGCTGCAAATCCCCAACCACGAGCTGCTCCAGCCTCAGCTCCAGTGGAACAACCCCATGTGGAAAGTGATCCTGGAAATCCCAAATCAGAGGGATCTGACACAATTATCACTGTGTACGTGGGGAACTTGCCTGGCAGGCTGAGAGTGAGCCAGCTGCAGAGTGCTCTGAGGGAGTTGCAGGTGGTTCCTGATGGGCTGAAGTGGCAGGGAGCACAGCACAGAGCTTTCCTGCATTACAGGGATCAGGGAACTGCACGCAGAGCTGTGTCCTCCTTGCAGGGCCTGAGCCTCGGGGGCAATGCTCTGAGAGCAGAGCTGGCCAAGAGCCAGAGCAGCAAAGGGCAAGGAGAAATCAGGAGTCACAAATGAGTATGGAGGAGAAAAAACCAACAAACAAACAAAGAAAAAAAAGTGTTTTCATTGTTCTGTGAGGAGCTGACCTGAAGTTTTAAGGTTCTTAGTAAGCCTCAGGTTTAACAAAACCAAATTTTTCCACAAATTTTCCTCACTTGTGCACTTGGGCATGCAAAGGTTTGTCCCCACAGGTGACAGAGGAGCCATTTCTCTATAAACAGTTGCCCACAAAGTACCCACACTCTGGTTTTGGTGCTGTTTGGTGTTTTTGTTAAGCCTGGATTAAAGCCCCACCTTGCAGCAGGGTGGTTCCAGTCAGTCATTTAAGGTTTTACCAGCCCCTTTATACCTGGGGTTAAAAGCCAGCAGCAGGAAATCTGTCCTAAGGATGAGTGACAATTCTGTTTACTAAAAAATGGGTTTGCCTGCTGGAAGTTTTCAATTTATTTTTTATAAAAATAGCCAGGAAGAGAGAGACTGTCTTTTTTGTGCCTTGAAGAGTGGCTGTGGAAACACTGGCTTAGTTCTAGTTCTGGTAAATGGAAAGATGGGAACCCCTTTCTCAGCTTTTTGCTAAATCAGCCCTTGGTAAACCTTATATTTCTTATTTCAGAGAAAAGCAAATCCCAGTTTTCTCTGCTTTTCCCCAAAACTGCCTTTCTGATGGATCAGATAAATATAAAATAGCTGCTTTTCGTGATTGTCTTTATAATGGGATGTGATTCCTTTGCTTCTGTGAAATAACATTATTATTATTATTGTTATTGTTGTTATTATTATTATTATTGAAATGAAATGAAAAGCAGGCACACCATGGTCAGAACTTGCTGGTGCTTAGTCTGGCATGGAATTCTTTGGGAATTTGCTGGAGATTGATGGTTTGTCTCCATCCCTGATGCTCTTCCACATCCTCAGTGAGGAGGGTGAGACATCACCACACAACTTCTCCAGGTGCAAGTGCTCCCAGGCACTGTCCTGGACATGAACATTCCCTTCCAGTGGAATGGCCAATAATGATTTATCTGTTATGGCTCTTATTACCTTTTTTTTTTCCCCCTTGGGTTTCCTATTCCTGAAAAACAAGCTGAATTTTGGCCCAGCCATCCTTTCTAAACAGAAGCACTTTTGCCAGTGATGCTGGGCATGTAGTCAAAGTAAGCATTTAAATGAATTTTTTTTTTAAAGTAAACTTGGAAACTTTTTTTTTTTTTAGCCAGGGAGTACTGTTAAGTATATTTTAAGCAGATTATGATGCCTTGAGGATCAGATATTTATTCAGTATTAAATAAAAAGTTCTCATCGTTATCATGTGGCTGTGTAGGGAAGGGCTCAAGGAAGGCTTTGGAGCTGCACCCAGCCCTGGGATCCCAGCACAGGAAGGACCTGGAGCTGTTGGACAGAGTCCAGAGGAGGCACCAGGATGAGCAGAGGGATGGAGCAGCTCTGCTGGGAGGAAAGGTAGAGAGAACTGGGATTGTTCAGCCTGGAGGAAGGAAGGCTCAGGGCTGAGCTCATTGTGGCTTTCCAAGTGGAAGTGACTCCTCCTCCTGATGGAGAGGGACATTGGACAAGAGTGACAGGACAAGGGGGATGGCTCCAAACTGCCTGAGGGCAGGGCTAGATGGGATATTAGGGAGAAATTCTTCCCTGGGAGGGTGGGCAGGCCCTGGCACAGGTGCCCAGAGCAGCTGTGGCTGCCCCTGGATCCCTGGCAGTGCCCAAGGCCAGGCTGGACAGGGCTTGGAGCAGCCTGGGACAGTGGAAGTGTTCTTGTTCACAGCACAGGGGTTGGAACAAGATGATCTTTCAAATCCCTTCCAACCCAAACCATTCTGTCATTCTGTGAACTTCTTGTAAGGTCAGCAAAGGATCTGGAAAAAATCAGTAGTTCCATTCCATTCTTTGTACAGCTCCAAATGATTTCCAGTATCACTGAGTCCAAATGCAGACAAGCACTGCACAACCCTCTGGGTCTCATGTCAGGGCTTGTGCATTCAAGGCTGAGAGTCAGGCTTATGTTACTACCCAAACACACTCACTGCATCACCAGCTTCCAAAGCAGAGGAAAGAAAAGCAAAAAAGTAATTATCCATCCCTGCCTGCCCTTTCCAAACGATGGCAGATTGAGTCATGGGATCATTTGCTGTTCCTTTTGACTCTGGGATATTTCTTGCTCTGCTGAAGATGTCCAGGTGACCTTAGCCAGTGACTCTGCCAAGGAAAACTTCCAGCATCTCAAACTTCTCCTGTTGCATTTCAGGTGGAGCCACCCTTTTCTGGTCACATTTGTGGGAATCCCATCCTCTACCTTCTTTCCTTTCTTCCCATCTTGAGTTTCAGTGCAGATCTGTTTATGTGTTCTGTAAATGTGGTAACTTTGCTGGCTTTCCTGTCAGCCCAGCCTGCAGCCAGGGGCCAGTTTTGTTTGGACAAACATCTGGATGTTTTTCTGTTTGCAGTTGTGGTTCTGGGTGAAACCCACAGGTGAGCAGTATCCAAAATCTTGGCTCTTTCCAGCCTGTCACTTTTTTCTGTCATGTGTTTCAAGGCCACATTTCACTGTATTTACCCAATATCCTGTTGCTCTCCCAACTGAGAGTTAAACTCCAAACCATGCTATGAGGAGATGCTAACTAGGGGTATGCAACAGGCTGGAAATCAGCAGGAATTTCTTCATGGAAAGGGTGGTCAGGAATTGGAAGGGGCTGCCCAGGGAGGTTGTGGAGGTGTCTGAGGAAGGCTGGAGGTGACACTCAGTGCTCTGGGCTGGTGACAAGGTGGGGATGGGTCACAGATTAGATCTGGTGATCCTGGAGCTCTTTTCCAACTTTTATGATTCTATGAACGGTAGTTAGGAAGAAAAATAATTACTGTAAGCTTTAGTTTATTAGCATTTTGAATGGATTGGAAAAATGCTGCAGTGATCCTTGTATTTTTGATCCAGGTTATTAATAAATGTCAAGGTCTTTGAGGTGCTGCCATCTGAGTCAGTAAATCCCTCTCTGAAATCAGTGCAGTTCTACCTTGGAGAGTCAGGGAAGCAGGGGCAGGGATGAGGCTCTTGGTGCTGCTCTTCTCCAGCTAAAAAACATTTCAGTGCCAGCTGCCAAAGTGCTCTTGAATTAAATGAAATTAATTAAATACAAGAGTGGCCAAGGCACACCCTGCATGGCCTTCTGGTGTCTGCAGCTGGATGATGTGGATTTTGTCTTGTGGGCTGACCCTAAAGGAAACAGCAGATTGTGTAGAAAAAGTGAATGGGGCAGTCTGCCTCTCTCAGAGCTATTGTTCCAGGCTCTCTGCATGCTCAGGAAGGCATCACTTAGAGCAAAGTCAGGAGGGATTTCTCTAAGTCCACAAAACTCTGAAATGCAAGAGATTTTATTGACTCCTTGGGTTCTGACCTTATAAGAAATCTCAAGGAATTGAGGCCTGCTTATGTTTTATTTTGGCCCAGACCAAGGCTATGCAAGATACCAACAATCAAACCATAAAATCCATACCCTGAAGTATTCTCTGACTGAATTAACATCCTTTAAAGAGCAGAATGCTTACTCAAGTCATAATTCCTCCTTCTGTACCTGCTGTAGCTGTGACCTGTGCACGAAGACACAAAATGTGCCTCATTTCAGGTGGGTCCTGGCCCAGTTTTACTGCTTAAGACTCATCAGAAAATCATCAACAGTGGCAAAGCAGTGCCTGGATGCTGCAGAAAAGTCTGGAATGCTGCTGATAGCTCTCTACTCTGCTTTTAATAGGGAGTGAAGTGATGCCTAGCACAGCCTTGGGTGCAGCAGCAGCAGCAGAGCTGTGTGATGAGAAGAAACATTCAGCAGTACAATGGGAAATGCTTTCCTGAGCCAACTTTGTTCCCAATAACTCCAACTGAGGGCTCTCTATTCTCTGCACAGCCCGATGTCCTCGCCTGTCATGTGGTCAGGCACATTCTTTCCAGCTCCTTTCACGGCACAAACATTTGGGATGCTGTTGTTGAGCTGCTGTTGCTGCTCTCCCCTCTTTCTGAGGCTTCAGTGGGGGAAGGTGCTGCTCTGGAGTGACCCCCTGGAGCTGGGTTTGGGATCAGCAGTGACCACCAAGGTGTTCCATGAGGGGCCTGACCATCCCAGGACCATTCTCCCTTTCTCCCTACCCTCATTTGTGGGAGAAATGCAGAGGGGAACCAGCATGGGGTGAATGGAGCCTCCACCAGCTCCACCATGGAGAGCAGGGTGACTTTGGAGGGGTCCTTTTTTTTTGGAGGCCATCATTTTTTGGAGGCCAGTCCCAGCGTGGTGTGTGGCACAGAGCAGTGAGGCAATGCTGCAATCTGCTGACAATGAGGGCGAGGTGGCTCCGTGCCACCCCCAAAAGTGCACAGGCAGGAGGGTTTTCCTTCAGCCAGCCATGTCCATGCATTTCCTGGAACAGGGACAAGGCCACACAGCTTCAAGCCACCAAAGACAACAGTAAACAAGCTGGGTTGCTGGGTAGGCTCTGAGTTACAAGAGTCATTGACTGTTTGTTTCCAGGGAAGGAAAAAAAAAAATCTCTCACCATCAAGGCTTTTTCTTGGATCTCACATCCAGGTCCAGATCCAGCCCTCCAGCATCTCCCTGATCCCCTCCCAGCAAGCAGCCTGGAAGGACAGAGGTTTTATCCCATTATCCCAATTTTAAAAAGTCAGGAAAAGGATGGTTAAACACTGTCTCCAAGTCATGCTGTTATTTTGTGTATGCTTTTCTTATTTCATCATCTTCTACTGCTCCAAAGGGAGAAACAAACTGCTTTTAGGGGATGTTTCCATTGAAAAATCCAGCACTGGGGCCGTGTTTTTTCTCCACAGGGGTGAGGAAGGGGAGGAAAAGCGTGTGCAGGGATTTCTCTCGTTCCGGTTCCTCTGAAGGAACAGCCCCTCACAGCACTTCTGGCTCTGGAGGAAACATCTGTGGCCATGGCCACGTTCCTTGGGCAAACCCCCCTGCTTGGGAGGCTGTTGTGTACCAAATGCTTTGATTTCCTGGTTGCCATCTCTTAAAGATTATCTCCCTCCCAGAGAAGGGCAGCATTTCCCATGTTTCCATGTGTAATGTCCGTGATGGCCGCTATAAACATCGTGGAACGTTTCCCTGCCCCTCCTCTGACATAGGTAGCAAAGTTTTTGCTTTTCATCTTTCAAAGCCCTGCAGAAATGTTTAGGGTCGTGTATCCTGCCATTGTTCTGGGCTGGGCATCCCACTGAAGAGCCTGGGAGAAATGAGTTCAGGATGTGGATCTATCTCTGGTCCATCTCTGCTGCGGCCCCAGGAACATCCACATTTTACAGATGGGAAGGCAGAGATGGCTCCTGACAGACTGGAGGCAACTGGTGATTCCCACCCCTGTGGAAAACAACAGGAGGACAGGCCAGAAACTCAGCAAAAGCTCTCAAAGAACCTCAGCCAAGCCCCTGTTGTGACAGAACTGATGTTCCCAATGGGCATTTTGATACCTGGAGCATCGGGGTGGCTCTAATCCAACTGGTCCTCCTGCTCCAGAACTTTCCATCAAGGTACCCAGTATCTGCCAGGGACAAACCACAGCTCCTGCTCTGGGAGACAAGGCATCAAAGAGAATTTTTTCCCAGAATTTTGCCCCAGAACATCCACATTTTACAGATGGGAAGGCAGAGATGGCTCCTGACAGACTGGAGGCAACTGGTGATTCCCACCCCTGTGGAAAACAACAGGAGGACAGGCCAGAAACTCAGCAAAAGCTCTCAAAGAACCTCAGCCAAGCCCCTGTTGTGACAGAACTGATGTTCCCAATGGGCATTTTGATACCTGGAGCATCGGGGTGGCTCTAATCCAACTGGTCCTCCTGCTCCAGAACTTTCCATCAAGGTACCCAGTATCTGCCAGGGACAAACCACAGCTCCTGCTCTGGGAGACAAGGCATCAAAGAGAATTTTTTCCCAGAATTTTGCCCCAGAACATCCACATTTTACAGATGGGAAGGCAGAGATGGCTCCTGACAGACTGGAGGCAACTGGTGATTCCCACCCCTGTGGAAAACAACAGGAGGACAGGCCAGAAACTCAGCAAAAGCTCTCAAAAAAACCCAACCAAGCTCTCAGCCAACCCCCAACCTGTTGGGCTTTTCTGTGTGACAGGACTGATGTTCCCAACAGACATTTTGTCTCCCAGGGGATACCTGGAGCCTTTAATCACACTGGTCCTCCTGCTCCAGAACTTTCCAGCACATGCCAGGGACAAACCACAGCTCCTGCTCTGGGAGACAAGACATGAAACAGAAATTTTTCCCCAAATGTGCCACCTCCAGAGGTCTCCAAGTCCCAGAAATGTGTTATCATCCACCCATCCCACACTTTGAGCCAAGCCAGGTTTACCTTTCCTTAAGGAATAAAGCAAACACAGGGGGCAGTTAAATGGGATCAAAAAAAGGGCAGGGGAAGAAGGGAAACATTCATGTGGTGAAAGCTGCCACATTTCTAAGCATTAACATATCCATGGCTACCACTCCTTCAGATTTCAGAGTGAATAATTGCTCAGACAAGAGCTATCCTTGTGTTTTTCCAGAGGGGTCTGGTGTTTTCCGAGTGTTTCCAGGCACCTGCACTGCTCAGGCTCTGGAGTGTGGCATTTCCATCCCTCTGGAGGAAGCAAAGCCTGGAGCTGCTGCTCTGCAGTGACTTTTTCTTCACCCCCACACAATTCCTGCAGCAAATTCTGCTCCAAGTGAACTCCTGGTACCCCAAAGTCCCTGCAAAACTTCCCAGGCCGTGTCATCCTGCTTCCCCAGGTGTGTTTGCTTATTTTTGCAGTAATTAGCCCGAAGCTGAGCTGAGCCACAGAGCTGCACTTTCTGTGCCATTCCAGGGGTTTGGAGTCTTGCTGCTTTCAATAAAGAAAGGTCTGTGCTCAGGCTCGTGTTCTCACTGCTGAAGCCAAGTGGCACTGCCAGTGTCCCCACATCCCTTTCCATGATTAAACCGAGGTGGTTTGACCTCTAGAATTGCTGTTTGCTCCCTGGTGCTCATTCCGGACATCCTGGGGGTCTCTGAGGTGACCTGGAGAAGTGTCTGAGGAAAGGAAATCTCTACTGATGGCACAGTGACTCCCTCAGTGAAACTTTGCAAAGGATCTGCAGCTTCCCTGCACAAACTGAGTTCATTTGAAGACTGGAGTTGGAATATTTATCAGAAGTTGGATGAATCCGAGCAACCTGAGATCACAGTCGTGGAATGGTTTGTGTTGGAAGGGACTTCAAAGCTCACCTCATCCCACACCTTCCACCATCCCAGGCTGCTCCAAACCCCATCCAGCCTGGCCTTGGACACTCCAGGGATCCAGGGGCAGCCACAGCTGCTCTGGGCACCCTGTGATAATGGGAATTTGGATATTGAGCCAGAAGCTCAATAAGATTTATTCCTTCTGTTGTCTTTTATTAATAATAAACCCCAGCAGGATCATTTAAATTGGAAAAGACCCCCTGGGATCATCCAGTCCAACCACTGATGTTAATATTCTGGTTTTAATTCCTTACTGGAGTCTGACAGGGGAAGTTACTTAAGAAAACAAGGGAGCCCTGTGCCTTTCCTCACTCGTGGAGCCAATCTGAGAATTTCTAGGAATAACAGCAGCTTCCAGCTGCAGAGCTGCTGCTGGCTCTGGGGGCACCTCCTGCTCCTCAGGGGGCTCCTTTCATCCACCTGTTTGATCCCTGAGGATAATTCCTTGTGGCAAAGATTCCTTGGCAGGGATAAAGCCCCCAGGAGCATCCCAGAACTGCCTTTTCCTGCAGAGCATCAGGCAAGAGTTATGCTTGGAAAGGGAACAGATGTTCAGGTGTGGCCTCCCAAAAGCATTGCAGAAATGGAAGTCCTCTCCCTAAAGTGACAGGAGCTGTTGTTTGGATCCCCTGAGGTCCACAGATCCCTTTTTTTTTTTTTTTTGGTTTGAGGGAGAAATCAGGCACCTACTGATTCTTATAGATCTCAGTCTTTATACCTGCTAAGAACTTGGTGCCAAACTCATCCCTTGGTATTCCAAATACCCATTGAAGATTCCAGGTGTTGTTCCCGCAGGTGAAGTCTCCAAGTTTTCTGCAAATCTGGATAATCAAGCCCATCTGAGAGCATCCTGTGTCAGGTGCCTGTATCCATGGAATACTCCATGCTTTTCCATGCCAAGTATTCCCATCTGTCCCACCTGGGCATGGAAAAGGTTTGATCCAGAAATGCTCCATGAAGGAGTTTCACCCAGTGTGAAGACGGGATAAAGGGATGTTCCCCCTCACAGGTCCGGATGCCAGAAGGGCAAAATAAAAACAAAATAAATACATTTTTAAAAGAGATTTTTAAAAGTTAATTAATAAAGAAAAAAAAACCCCAACCTTTTAGCATCCACCTGGTGGGGAAAGGCTCCGAAGTGGCCCTAACGGGGCGGGTTTGAAGCCAAATTTTGGGAAAGCCGCGGGCCCGCGGTCCCTGCTCGGCGCCGCCAGGTGGCGCTGCCGCCAAGGGAACGGGACCGCCCCCCCCCCCCCC